>VXBU01011881.1:0-63783 GCA_013400315.1 Bombycilla garrulus
AAGGAAGGAAGGAAGGAAAACATAAATAATTTCTTAACAGTCACCTTGCTTCAAACCAAACTTTTGTTGCATATTTTATAATTTCAAAGTGTTTGAGCCCCTTTCCATATTTTCAAGTATAAACCTGGAAAGAAATTACCTATTTTGCAGAAGCTGAAAATGTTCTTGTGGCTTTTTCGATCACTGCAGTATTTTGTTGCTTTTTATACCAAGTTGGCCACATAACTCTCAGGTACAGCATCTGCATATCTGGACTTCTGCTTCAGTTCTTATGTCACCTGCTGAAGGAATCTGCTCAGACTGTCTGAGGATTGAGCAGCCACTTCTTTGAAGCAGTTACCAGCACAGCTTCTGACTCCAGCCCTCTGCCAGCACACATTCAACCAGCCTGCAGACATCAGTAGCTGGCTTTCCCGCACTCTGAGGCTTCAAATTAAATTGCTGTTGAGACTCCATGACATAAATTAAGAACAGAAAAAGCAGTTTTAAGCTTACAGCTCTGAAGAAATCACTAAATGAATTCTATTTTGGCAGCTTGCTGCTCACAACTCAGAAAATACGACAGCAAAGCAAATCACATGTCCAGTGTGTGTTTTATAACCCTGCGCAGACTAAGCCATCTTGTAGGCACATGCTTAACTATTTTTAGTGGCTGTGCTCCTGCAAGTATGGCAAAGTCCTTTAGCATTGGCGAGTCACTAGGGGCTACTTGAAAAGTAGCAAGAGATGTCAGTTGCTGGAATTTTGACTGAAAATAATAATACCTGGATTTCAGATTTGTTGCACAGATTTGCCAAAGAGCAAATGAAGTCAGCTCTGGCAGTGTGACCATCTGCTGATTGCTGCCTCCAGCCATGAAAGCACAGGATCTGACTGTGTTTTATTTTCATCACCATTGCTACAGCATCATTTTAAAGGTACACGATGGTTCGTGGGAATGCCAGTTTTCCAGGGTATCCATCTGGGAATCAAACAACTCTCCTTCAGTTCCGAGCAGGCACTGTGGTGTGTCCAGAGGACTTATAACTGACATGGCCCATTAGTCATAGAAACATCCCCCTAAAATTAGCGGCAGCTTTTCATCTTTATGGGCCTCATGCCTTGGTCCATATGTAGAACATACAGAATGGATTTTTCTTTTCTTGGCATGTAACCCCGTCTTTCCGGTACTTTGGTTCCAGACCTTCATGAGCAATGCAGGTGGCTTTTGTTGTTCCACAGCTCATATTCTTGACAGTTACTGCATCTACACAATACTTCTGGATTCAGCCAGGCTGAAACATTCTGACAAACAGTTACTTAAGATTACCGGCATTAGCATGTAACTATAATAGTAATTAATAACACTTTGGCTTCTTGAAGATTCCTTGTGCTGCTCTGTTGGCTCTATTTCAAGGGCACCTAAAAAGCCAGCAGCAAGGTCCTGTTTTCAAGATTTCTGTAGTTTGTTTTTAAGGTGTGCAGCCGAGGCATGGGGATAAACTACTGTGATTTTCTCTTTGAGAGGCCAAGGTTTTCATGGTCACTTCTCATTTAGTACTGTATGTATTTATTCATCTGTTGGGTCCCAGATGGAGACAATTCAGACCTGGTTTTCAGAGGTGTTGGGCAATTAATAGCTTCCATGTGAGCCAAGGGGAACTGTGACCATGAGGTACTGTGCTAAATATGGCTTCTGGTTTTTTGAAGACAGCATGCACAAGACACCATAGAAACAGTGTTTAACTTAATTCTGAATTTAGACTTAGTAAACAGAGACTTGAATTACCTCTGTACAGCGTTTATTAAATGATTAAGACATCCAATCAGATATTTTACATTAGTAATATATTCCAAAAAGAAAACTCAAGACTTCTCAATCGTGCCCTTCTACTTAAGTTTCTTGCTGCCTCAACAATGACATATAGGTCAAACACTGAATAAGAATCTCCCTTTCTTAAGAAATAATTACTCCAAAGTAGAGATGAATTTGTCAGTGGTGCTATCATGGCACCATTGTTTTACCTGGCACATTGGATTTTATTTTCCAATACTGTAAATATACAAATTTTTCAAAGTATTGTACTTGTTTAGAAAGGCAAGAGTATGCCAAGTTGTCTTGTTTGAAGTCCCCAAGTTTATATATTCCATTTTGTAAAAATAAAAGAGAATATGCAAACTGCCTGGATAAAACTCTGGGAATACTCACAGCTGGGACAGCACTTTTGTGCCATACTGTGAATGTATTGCAATTCAGGCAATGGCTGTTCCAATCCAGAAATAGAAAAGGTGATTCATTTTGGTTTGGAATGAAACAGCAACATGTCTTGGTGTTGCTAAGAAAAGCCTTCAGGGTTTTTCTCCTTGCAGGCTTCATTGTAATAATAGCAGTGCTTCTGTTAGCTCATTATCAGCATTGCTGGCAGCAGAGGAGGCAGAATTGGTTGCACATTTAGATTATTAATATCATTGCAACACTTTATACTAAGACTCCTTAGACAAAGGATTTACAAGCCATAGTAGAGACAGTCCATCAATAGAAGCTGTTATAGAATCCCTTACTACAAGGACTGATTAGCCTTTTATTGACATCCTGTGAAAAAAATTGTTAACTACACATTAACCATTTCTAAATGGAGCTGTAGTATGCAGATGCATGCATTTGAGGAACATGAGGGACCATTTGGGGCATTGAATCTGGTTTCCCATGGATTACAGGTCACATCTTGCCAGAGGACTTCTGCAGTGAGAGAGCAATTTCTAGATGACCTACTTCATCTTTCCTAGAAAACGATCTCTTTTAAACCTGAAGTTCTCAAGAATCCTTAATTACTCAATATTTAAGCTTGAAAAAGGCAGTTACTCACGTGGTTCCAAATTTCAGATATTAAATAATCTGCTACAGCAAAGATCCTTCCACTACTGCAACCTTCCCCCTTCTCTCTCACTTTACTTCTTTCACTTCATTTACATTCTAGGTTCTATTAAAGTAAAAATCATTACTTAAGTAGGTTTGGTAGAATCTGAGCTCCATCCAAGATAGGAATCAGTCATGCTGATGTTATTATGAGCAAATGCTAACCCATCCTTCCAAAAACTACACAGGCAACATCTAATGGACAGTAAAAAAGTTTAAAGATTCAGAGGTTGGCCACACAGAACAGAGTAAATAAGTTATGGATTCATGCGGCTCCTTGCCACTTTCATACCATAGTGAGTTTTCTCCCCGGAGCTGTTACCTGCAGGGTTACATCCCTTGGAAGAGCCCTCTGGAAAAGGTCTCCCTCCCTCAGAGGGAGATGGTGGCCAGGCTGCTTCTTATGGGTAATTTGAAATAGTGAATTAAAACCAAAACTAAGATGAAATAACAGGATCACATCACCCATGCCACACCACACACAGAATCACTGGATTTTGGTGGTGTAGCAGACAAGAGCTGTGAGCTCTGCCCAAACCACTGCTCTTCTGTACACATGAGGTTTGTGTCATAGCCTCCCTTTCTTACATACCATTCTTCCTTCCATAAGCTTCCCTTTAGCAACCCTCTTGTGCTGAGCTTTTCTGAGCACACAAAGTGACCGTGTAGAAACCTCAGGGTCCACCTCAGATTCCCCCATAAAGTAACTTGGATCATCTCTTGCTTTTCTTGAATAAATGCAACACATTCTGCCTATTATTTTGCCAAGGTATTTTGCAACATTAAAGCTGGGAACTGCAGAATGCTGGCCAGTCAGGCCAGGATCTGTGCTTACTGCAGCAGTATTCCTCCACCAGCTGGTTCTGCTTCCCTGTAATTTGTTCAGGATTTGTGACAGGACCTCTAAGTTCACCTTCTGCAAAATATCTATTAATTTTTTTTTCCTCTCTCTCTGAGAGAAATGTTCCCCCTCTCCCTTTTTTTCTTTTTTTTGGAAGATAATAATTTGCCGCTGGATTGGAAACAAATTAGTACCATGTTGTCAGGGCAGCTCTGCCTGTTTCCCAGACACATTTATTCTATTTGCTAATTCTTTTCATCATGAAATTGGCAGAAAGGTGACATCAAATGTACTCAAGGAGCTCACTTAACCGAGGTAGCTCTGAAAAAGAAAGGAGACTTCACCCTCCACGGTTAGAAATGTTTTCTATTCATTGTGGCTGCAGTATGCTCTGAACTTCTGAAGGCTGGTGACTTTGGAGGATTCACATTTCAAATCAATAATGTCATGTTGCTTACAAAAACCTTCTTAATTGATAGATATTGTTGAGTCTGGTTATTAATTACTTATTACACGTATCTGCCTAATTCCTTGTCTTTTGAAAATGTTGGACTATCTGCTTTGGTCATTAGATTTAATTTTTGCCATGTTCCTAGGACATCAAAAGGTTCTAAAAGACTTTCCTGATGAAGAGAATTTGTGATATAAAGCTAAAATATTATATAAATTGAAAAAAAATTTAGAGGTAGAATTAAGATTTTTTTCACCCTGTTTTAGGAAAAAAAAAAGAATGTTCAGATTTTTCATTTTGACACACTTTGAAAGTAAGCCTACTTGAATCTAATGTAAAATTGAAAAGAAGAAAAAAATAATTGCAAGATAAATGAGGTATTTTAAATCAAGCAGTTTGTTTAATTTGATCAAAATTGAAATACCTTGTCTTTCATTTTTTTCTGGAAAAACTAACAAAAAAGTCATTTTGGGTTGA
Source organism: Bombycilla garrulus (assembly GCA_013400315.1). Taxonomy (NCBI): domain Eukaryota; kingdom Metazoa; phylum Chordata; class Aves; order Passeriformes; family Bombycillidae; genus Bombycilla; species Bombycilla garrulus. The sequence goes on from VXBU01011881.1 coordinate 4,666, forward strand.
CCTGAAACAATTTTTTCCTAAGTTTAGACAGAGAGTGGAAAGTTTAGTTATTTACACAGCACTACTCCTAAATTCAAAGGCTTTGCCATTTCCAGCAGCCTATCCTTCCTCTCTTAAATGAGCTTTTCATCCTTATATATATGTTTATAATAACTGATGAGAGAAATATTGAGTAATCAGATAGATCACAGTCAAAGTTTCAACATTCTTTTAACTATTTGACCTTCCTTTCTTGGAGGGGGATCCTATGTGTGTGTAACTTATTCATCATTCCAGTTTATAATGAGATCTTTTTGTTGTTTGTTGTGGCCATTTGTTGTTGTTTAAAAAAATAAAAGCTTTCCATATTAATCTGCTCCATTTCCTGAATTGTGCAGATAATTTACAGTGATGTGCCTGGCTCTAAATAAATGCAAGTTCACTTACAGTAGGAAGGACTGTTGGAAAAAATACAATGAGTTGTCCCCAAAATAAACAAACCTTACTTTTCCATTTTGTTACTGCCAATGGCTGTGTGATACTGAGTATATAGGAACAGGATGTTTGCTGACCATCCTAAAAAGATGTCTAATATTTCAGTCATGCTAAATGAATCACTTTTGCTCTGTTGGCTTACAGAGAAGCAACTAGTATTTTTCTGATTCATCTTCTAGAAAGATATTATTTTGGAGAAGCTATTTATGAACTCAAGCACAAAGAGCAATCTGTTCTTTATTCCTTCCCTATTTTCCTACTTAGAACACCTTTTCTGACTTAAACATGTGCAGCATAAACTTCGTGTCATGTGTTATAGGGCAGAAAATCTAAAATGCTGAACACACGAGCACTCTTTGGGTAACACCTACAATCATAATGAAGTGTTTCCTGGCACACCACATGCTGTACCTTAAATCACTTTTACATTGAGCTCTGGAAGTGTTCGGGCTTTTTCCCAGTTTCACCTCTACACTGGTTCCTGAGGAAAGGGAGCTGGGATATGGTAGGCAGCCCCTGTCCAGGCAGTGGCTCTGGTGGAGGTGTTTGCCACCATCAGCATCAGCAGAATTTGCTGTTGGGCTGAACTGTTCCTACAGGCACTGCCCAGTGTTGGGACAGGAGCAATCAGCTCTGTCAGCAAGGCTTCAGAGAGGGGAATCTCTGGCCAGCGCCAAGGAAGGAGCACAGCAGGCTCCAAGCAGAAGGATTTGTCTAGAGATCAGCACTAAAACCCCAGTTCAGCACCACTGTTAAGCACATGTCCGGCTGAGAGCAAGTAGGGTACTTAAATGTCAGTGGGTTTTCTCACGCTGTTAAAATGGGTATGCACTCCAGGGGTTATTTGGGAAATACACTTCTTTTTTAAGGACAGAGAATGTTTAGAGAGACCTGATAAAATAAAAGACAAAAAAAACCCTGAAAAAAAGACAAAAAAGTCATAACACAGGGAAGAAAATCATATAAATGTTGATAATTAACCAAGAATTCAACAATTCTGACAGAAACCTAGGAAAGATGATGTAGATTAGATATAACATGGGTCTGAAATTAATTGGAAATGCTGTGTGTATCCAAAACATGTTAAAAACACCTCAGTTGGGAAGATAATAATCTTTTTCCTTGATTATGTTGGAATTAAATGTGACAGATGTGTATTTTAATTGGCCATGAAGATCTCCATATTCAGACCTTACATTTGCTGTCTGCTGAACAGTTTCCTAAACAGCCTGATCATCTTAATTGCCATGACAACCTACAAGCTATAGCTCCTATTCAAACTAGATTCCATGTAATCTTGTTTTTATTTGAAAATTACCAAATGACAAGTTACTGGCTCTAAGAGAAAGACCTAAACTTGCATTGCAAGTCTGAGAGGAGTATACATTATTTGATCTCATAGGTGTTATCAACACTGCTTTCTGTAGATTTATGAATGTTCATTTTTCAACAATTAATTGTATCTGCCAGTTTATTACTATCAAACTATTAACCCTACTGCTAATTTCATAGTGTGAGAGCAATCCTTCTTCAGCTCTGAAGATTCTATTAAGTTTTGCTAGTCCAAAAAAATTCAGCAGTGCTGGAAAAGATTGTTTCATTAATGCAACTCCAGGAATTATCAGTATCAGTGTCCTCAGCTTTATGTAACTGATTTTAAACAAATGGATATTAGTATCAGGATTGAGCTGCCAAGCAGTAGCAAACCATCAAAGGCTGGAGCTTAATCAAGCTCATAGTCCCCTGTGCTGGGAATAAAAAGAAGTCTGCAAGACTTTTCAATAATCTAGGTGAAGAAAAAGAATGTCCACCCAGAGAAAAAATGTGTATAGAAGTGTACATTAAAAATATAACTTCTGTAATTGCTATTAAATATTAATTATTAAATATTGTTATTAAGTAAACGAAAAATAAGATATGTCTAGAAGGCAAGTTAAATTAATGAAAATAATTTTTAAAGTCTGTGAGTAAAGCAGAAGTATACACGAGCATTTAATTTCTTCCTTTGATTTCAGTGGCTTCCATTAATTTCTCAGAGAAATGGGCTCAAGTCACAGGTAAAGCTGCAGTGAGGTAAGACAGCGTGCGGATTTCTGGAAGCTCAGCCACTTCACCCATGGATGACCTTGTTCCACAGCCAATGTAGGTAACTCACTTGACCTTTGGTACCAAGGCTGGACGTTTGTATATGTCAGATGAAATCAATGTAAATCCAGGTCTACAGGCTAAAAAAAAAAAAAAAANTAAAGTATTAGACAAAATCAGTTTATATTTACTGCAGATTATATATTTTAGGTTAAAAAAGTCCTTAGGATTAAGATCAGAAAAGCTCCCTCACTGATAAAAAATATTCCAAAATAATATTCATCATTGTATACACTTCTTTGGAACTTTTAACTTCCTAAAAATCAAAATTATAAGAGGCTAATCTGCAGAGAAAAATCCAGCACAGGCCAGAAGATACACCTGATAAGGTCATGTTTATCATGTTTATCTGTTATTAGGAACTGCTGTGACTGTGAGTGAAATACTAAATATAACCTTCATTTACTTACTTTAAGAGTATCTCTGTCTATTTTAAGGACTAATTCTAAAGCAAATCTTTCTCATTCTGCATGTCTTCTGACTTACACTCATCTAAACTAGGAACATATTCACACAGCTTGGCACAGATAACTAAATATTATTTAGTTATTTATTATCATTGTGGCTTCAGTTTCTGCTCTGAAATTACTTGGATTGTTTTCCTGAAAAGTGATCATTTCTCACTTTATCCATTATCCACTCATAGTTCTTGTGTGAGCTCCAGGGAAGACACATATTTCTTCTCAAAGTTTTCAGAGAGCTCCAGCTGAAGAATGCTGTAACTGGAGTAATATTTGTTACCTTAACACTCTCTTCTTCAAGCTGTATCTCTCCAAAGAAATGCCTAAGGCCATTCTAACACTCCAGAGGATCCTGACCCTTTAAAAATCACCTCTGATCTTGGAGCAGAGCTTCCATGTTTCACATGAATGCAGCCTTCCTTCCCAATCTATTTTGGATTTTTTTACAATCCCCATGTTAGCCAGGAAGTCTCTGAAGCTCAGCTCCTACCAGAATAGTTTTATACCTTATACCTTTGACAGGAACTGCTGGCATTCGCCTGCAGGAAGCTGACATGTGATTTAGGAGGGGATAAAACATGTACATGTTTGTTACTTGAGTTTTACAGCTCTGCAGGGAATGAAAATCTTTTTCACAAAGGATTTAAAACCTTGGCTTTTTTCCCCACTAGAAAATTTCAAAATTCTCTGAAGGGATATGTCTAGATGAAATTAATTTGGGGTCAATTGAAGGGTTTCAGTCTGACCAAACCCAAAATCCTTTTAATTTTGTCTTTCATATTTATTTTTGCATTATAATATACTGAGCAGCATAAAATATGAGATGCTGTTCCTAATTCTTTAAAGAAAGTCTTGAACATATGGCCCAAATGTAACTGATACATCGGTGTCTAACTGAGTTTATGGAAACCCTAAAACAACAACTGTGGGAGATGTGAAATGAGCTATTCATCCTGACTTGTGTCCAGGAGTGATACTTAATAACAATGATATTTAAAATAGTTTATCAAGGAACCTGACAAATAGGATAGGAGAAAAGGGCATGATACAGGAAAGAGACATCTTAATGTGGTGCCAAGAACAAACTATATTTGCTAAAACTATATATTTATAAAGTTTTAAATGTTCTTATATCCTTGCATATTTACGTGATTTTTGAGTTAAGACACACAAAACCTCCAGCAGCGATGAAGCTCTTCTAAGGAGAAGAAGAGTCTCAGGAGACAAATTTTTTTGGTGCCGCCAAAACATGCACTGGTTTAATGCACAGCCATTTGCACTGAGTGGTAAATTATTTTGGTGTATCATTTTAATGAAAACCTGTTCCATCGGAGGAGCTTTCCATCCTCTCCACCATCACTACCACATTAGCATTATTGCTTCACCAGCTTGAAGGACAGGAATGTAATCAGGACCAGTCACCATCAGCAGATCACACACCACCAGCCCAAGTGCTCTTGATGAAGAAATGAGTGTCTGCACAGATAACATGTAATACACTCTGACTTCTGTAAAACTGTTGACACCATCCCACACAGTGTTTTCATGTGTAGGCTGAGGAAATACTGGCTAGGCATATTGTCTTCAAGATGGGTTGAATACTGGCCAAGGCACCTCATTCCAATTAGTGTCTCTCTATCAATTTGTCAGCCAGCAACAAACAGAGCAGACTGGGAGCTGATAGTAGGACTGGTGCTTTTCATCATCTTTTGCCAGGACCTGGATAACGAGACAGAAGCCACCCCTGTCAAATGTGTAGACAATACTTAATTAAGCAGAAAAGGCAGGGTTTGACACACTCTACAACTGGAGTTTGAAGCCAAAGGGACCCTAACAAACTTGAAGATATAATCTAAGTCTCACAAAATTCAGCCAGGATAAATGCAAAGGTTTATACCTGGGCCAAGCACAGGTCAGTGAATAAATTGTCTGAATAGCAGCCTTTTTGTGAAGGACATTTGGCATTTAGATGTGGGAATCCAGGACACAGGAATATCTCCTGTGTTTGTCCTGGGAGGTTTTGTTTCTCAGGAGAGCACAGCTTTTAGTCTTTGGCCATGGAAAAAGCTTCCAGGACTTTGTGAGAAGTTTAATTTTTGTCAATTTATATAGTAGATTATATTGTAGTTTATCATAGGGTGAAAAAGTATATTTTGGGTTTTAGTATGGAAGGTAGATGAAAGACAAGGAGGATTTTGGGTGTTGACTTAGTCTTCTTTCTTCTTCATCTACTCAATTTTCTGCAGTTTTGGTAGCACAGTGATTGGTTAGACAAAGTCACAATGCAGATATTACATGACTGAAGAATAATTATTAATTAGTAGGAAAATAAAAACATAAATACATGTTAGATACTTGTAAAACTTAATTGGATAAGATATCTGTATAAAAATCCTTGGAATTGTCCATTTGGCATCTTGTTGGCACATGTCACTGAAGTGTGCTGAGCCTGTTGTCATCTAAGACTCTGAATTGAGATAAAGAAATAATAAACAACTGAAGCCAGTGAGTCCAGCTTGCCTCATTCCTGGTTCCTGATCCTGGCATGGACTTTTTCACAGGGGATTCTCGGTAAGGGAACCCCTGGTGTAGAAAGTAAATTCCCTATTTAGGGAATACCAGACCAGTGGATACACGGGTGCTCTGATCATAAGCACAGGAAACTGCATAATGGATCACACTAGGAGGAATGTGGCCAGAGGAATGTGGCCAGATGAAGGCCAGATGAAGTTGCCCTGCCTTTCTCAGCAGTGATGCGGAGGCAAAGGGATGATTTAACAGCAGACTACAACTCCTTGAAGAACAGTTATAAAGGCAATGGGACCAAACTACTCTCAGGAGTAGGAGATGATTTAACAAAGGGTAAGAGCAAAGTGCTGCAGCCTGGGAGGTTCATGTTGAACATCAATAGGATAGTAGTGTAACACTGGAACTCACATCCAGGTGGAAGTTCTGTCCTCAGGGGGTTTCAGGAATCAGTTAGACTTGGCCTCAGCTGGTCAGATCTACTGTTACATTCCTGCTTTAATCAAGATATTGTTCTAGATGACCTCCAGAGAGGTTCCCTTATTTCCTTGAGCCTCTGATTCACTATTTTTTCTCCCCTTCCCTTCAACATATTAGGAAGGTGAAATGAAAGTTTAGGAAAAAGATTCCTCTCAAAATATGAAGCCATGTAAAAATGACCTCAGTAGACTCTTTTAATATTGGCACAAATCTTTTAAAATGTAATTTGTAAATAAAAGGAGGACACAGGTGTGTGAAGTGGATCACCAAGATAATGTGACTTGTTAAACCCTTAGTGCTTAAGATAATACATGTCAGACAATAGATTTCATTTGATGCTTTATTCTACATCCTTTACAGCAATGACAATGAGCAATCTAAATCCCTTCCTCTCTTCCTCCCTTCCTTCCTGGCAAGATCTTTACTCAGCAGTTCAGTATGCAAAGAATGGGAATCACCATGACTAACTGGGAATGATTTTAGCAAAGTGAACTCCTTCAGGCAATGATTTTAGCAAATTGAACTCTGTTTTGTGAGAGAAGGTTGCAGAGTACAAGTCTGGCCACCATCTGGAATTTAGGTCCAGTATACTGGATCATCACATTTTATTCAGAATCTGGGCATGACTACAAACTACAGTTATTTTCTTTGATTATAGATGCATTGAAATTCTTAGTTAAGGGGGGAAAAAAGCAAATATATGAGAGTCTGCTGATTTCAACTCTCTACTGGTGAAACTCCATCGACTGGAAAAATGTCACCAGGATATTTACCCTAAATCAGTAACTTCCCAGAAACACAATTTCCCACAGCCTTGGGAGCAGTTCAGCATTAATTTTTAAGATACATGTAAGATAAAATTAACGTGGTGGGAAACATTACCTACATATGATTTCTCAAGTAGACAGATAATAAACAACACAGTAGAATAGGAACCACCAGAGAAGTTTGCTCAAACAGAGAATTAGAAGTTGTTAACACAAAGATTCTGAAAATGGGCAGTTTTGGCCTCTGGAGAGACTTTTTTCAGTCTGTGTGGCCCTTGGAATATTTTCATCTAAGAGGAGTTCCCTTGGATGAGATCCTTGGAAAATATTTCCTTTTGATCTCTGGTGTATTACTCCTCTTTTGCAGCCAGCCAAAGTTTAAAACTAACTTGACTCCCCTTTGACTGATACCACTTCTACAGTCAGATACAGAATTAGTATAGCAAGGATCAGAAAGACCCCAAGCAGCACTGCAAATAATCAAAACACTGCTCATGTTGGGCAGTGGTAAAATGAAAATTTTGGATATGTCCGGAAGAGACTTGTCTCATCAGCACCAGATGCTTAGACAGACATGGGCTATGGAGAGAATCATAAACTGTGTAGAACTCACAGTTGCACAGAAGACAATGCAACCAGATCAACTCATACCACCTGGGAATCTGGGCTCTGAAGACTGAAGTCATAACAATGGAACTAAAAATAAGTTCCCACAAACTGGCCCACTCGTCAGCACTATATCTTGCCTTAGTGAAGCTGGAGATCTGCTACTAATACAGGCTTCTCTGCCCTAAATCATTTATTTTGGCAGCTCATAAAATATGGAAACTCTAACTCTCAATATTCCCCACTCTCCCATGATTACTGTTCAGGGACAGACTCTTTATATCAAATAGAAACTTAAAGATTGTGGCATGTTATCAAAACCATAATGAAATCTTGTGCAAGCACAGTAATCAGAGAGGGCTATTTGTCAAGACATACTGTAGAGAAAAACAAAATCCCACAGCAGAAACAGGAGTGCTTGCTCTGCCGGGAGATACTGTGAAAATGAAATGAAGCTCTTTTTTTCCTCTTCCTTAATCAAAACTCAGTATGAAAACAAAAACCTTAACAAATAACTTTTGCTGATAAAAAAAATGTTGGCTGGAAAGGAGTAGTGCATAATTTATACAGAAATAACATTAAAAGGGGGATTGTTCACATAGATATTTCTGAGTGTGTGATCAAAAATTTTGGCCCTGGAGGGAGCTCATGTTACTGCCACTACTGGGTTGAGGCTGGATTTTACTCTCTCTCTGAGACAGTCAAAACCTAGGAAGTTGCTCAGGGAATGAAGGTGTGGGCAGATCTGATATTACTTAGGAAGTCCCTGGTTGAGGGCATGCCTGTGTTTTGACCCCACCTCCTGTGCAAGGTTACCCCTTCTATCCACAAAATATCTGTAGAGGTTTAAACTTGACTCATTGCTCAATGAAGAGAATTGCTGGAGGGGGAGTTACTGTGCTCTGGGATCTCCTTCTGGCTGTGCTATTGATTTGCGAGCCAAAGGCCTACTCAGTAAATCAGGGATAACATTATTAAGTTACTTAAATGGACTGTTGGGATGCTAATTACCCAGCACATTTGCAGTCAGTCTGCTCTTCTGGAAATTAAGCCACTTGTCTGTCTAAATGATGCTTAACTATGAGTGCAAAGATCAAACACTTCAGCTTAAATGTCCCCATTTTCAGCTTCACAGGCTTTCATAGAACCATCATATTTTCAAATACCCTTCCATTTCTAGAAGAGGAGGTCATGGTTAGGTCAGGATTATGTTTCAACCAGAGATCTGTAACGATGATCTTAAAAGAAACAGTGCTATCTAGTGTTATTATTTGCACGGTTGCACAAGCACTGAAATTACTGACTGTGTATGTAAATGCTGATGAGTACAGAGCAGAAAGGGTGTGTGGCTACAGGGGTATAACAGAGTACTTTATTTTTGATCATAAGTACAGTCGATGTTTGTGGCAGAGCAATGCAAGGTTAGTACCTGTCAACGAGACAGCTGGAGGCCTCTTTTTCACTGATAAATGTTGAGTGCAGCTGTGCTTGGCACCTGCTTAGGCTGTAAACAGGAGCGATGACTTTAACATCATTCTGATTTTCCCACTCCTGATAATTGCTGCCTCCACTTCCTCAGGAGTGGTGCCCAGATGGAATCCTGAAATCTGTTCAAACCCAGAGAACAAATGAGCTCCTAGAGCTGCCTGGCCCTGTAGGCACCTGTATTCATTAATTTATCCATACAGTTGAAAGAATTGTAAGTCCTTAATTTTGGTTACACTTAGATGTAACTAAAATTAAGTTGCTTCATTGGTGGAGAACCACAGACAGAGCTGGGCTTTTCATGTTCTTCATGGTAACAGCCAATTTTTGCAGCAACCCACACTCCGGTGAGGAAGTGGATATGATTATTTCCTAGGATGGCATGATGGTCTCATGGTCAGGGCATTTGCCAGAGCTGCAGTTCCATTATTTATAAGCTAAATAATTCATGACTTCAGGACTCATATTTCTTGGATTTCAAGGTGATGCGGAACAGGTGACAGCTAGAACTAGACCCTCCCAGTTCCAAGATACATGCACTGTAAGAAGAAAGCAAGAAAATACTTAGTATTTTCTATTTGTACCTGCCTCACGGTACTCTTTTAGTTTTGCCAAATTTAACTATGTGACTAAGAGTAATCTGAAATATTAACATGAAAAGAGAAAATGTAAGACTCAAATCAGAATAATGTAGGACAGCAGGTATCAGACAGAATCCACATTTTTAATTCAGAGCACTGTGGACAGCAAATTCGTCAATAGGAAAGGTCTTCACCTTCCTTTTTCTATCTAAAAATGTAAAGATTAATAGTTAGCAAAAAGGAGCATAAGAAAAGGATAAGTAGACAAAAACGTCTTGACTTCCCTACAGAAGTCACTTTTCCCTTCAAAGTAAGACAGCTAGAAACATCCTTCTGACTCATTGTGCTAAATCCATATCTGTTCTCTTTTTATTGATGAATCTTTTATTTCTTTTGCTTTTCTCCACACTAAACTCTATGAGCAGTGGTGCTTTGTCTTCATATCAGGTCCTGATTTTTACCTTGTATCTGCCAGTTGTAGAAACCTTCACAGCTTATTTCATGTCTTGCTTTGTCTCCATTTGTCACTCTGGATGCTTTACCAAAGAGCAATACTGCTTTAAGCCAAAATTCTAAGGACAATTTATCTACAATGGCAGACTAGAGGTGAAGCTGAAAGGTAAATGTATCTTTAGTATTGTTTGGATTTTGGTTTTCTTAAAGCGTATGATTCACATGCGTTATGTTTATCAAAGCTCAAGGACTTGTTACAGTGCTTTCTCCATATATCCCAGGGATGCACCTAGGAGGGTTTTGAGGTAAGTTGTGAACTCATTCTGCCTGACACCTATACCAGCCCCAAGTGAAGCAGATGCAGATTCAGCATGCAGCTATAACTAGTGCTGCTGATTTGGAGCTGAACTGAGCTGTTCAGCTGGCTTGGATCACCCACAGAGGCACCTGTGAGACTTGTTTGGCCTGCTGTAGGTATCCACAGCATTAGTGTCAGCATTTGAGTCAAGCTACTACACTGGGGAGATAGAATCTCCCTTTGGAGTCCCTGTCCTTCCCAGCTGAATGCAAAGGAAGTCTGTGCAATTCTGTGTCAAATTCTCAAGGCTCAGATAATAGCTCCTGGATGTGGATATGAATGTATCTGGCATCAAGTGGTTACACAGCTGAATCTCCATTTATAAACCTTTTGCTCAGAGCAGTGATCTGCTGATGGTGAGCTAGAAAATGACAAGTATTTCCTTCACCATGGTACATAGTGCATTTTGAATGTCCAGCAAAGCAGAGACATGGCTCTGGCAGCAGCTGTAATAGTGGCAGTTTCCATCACCCTTGCTGGTTATGGTAAGCTTTCGAGCAATGCACTCTTCCTGCCGTGAGGTGAGTGGACATTATATCACCACTTTATTGACAATATGTAATAAATAAAAGTTGCTTAATACTTAGGTATTAAAACTGCAATTAAATTTCCATTCATTTATTCAGTAACTCTCACAGAAACCATTTTAAAAGATGTGCAGATTTATCTCTTCAAATAATTAAATTATGTCCTCCAGTGGTGCCTAATAAAATGTTATATATAAATCTGGAAATATTATTTCCTTTAAAATTTTCCTTCATAGCGTTTTATTGATCTCTTTCTTGTCATTGCACCACTATGAAACATCTGTGATTTTCCTTCAGCTCTCCATCAGTTCCCATTTGGAAAGTCTGCAAATTCTGTGCTCCTCTAAAATCTATAGATAATTGATTCCAGGAGTGTGTGTCCACTGCAAACTGTGTAGCTGCAGTTCCACTTCATTTAACAATATACAGTTCTTTGTTAGGTAGAGATCAAAGAATATAATTTTATTAAATTTTATTTGCCAGATTGGAAAAGAATGGCTTGTTTTATTCAAAAAAAAAAAGGAAAAAAAAAGGCAGGCCAAATGTTCTTCTAATAGAATATAGAGTGCAAAAGGAGGTAAAATAAAACTAAAAGCAATTTGTGCATATCTTGAAGTAATTTTCAATCAACAAGAGCCTTAACATATGATGCATTCAAAATATTTTTATCATTACCATAGAATGGTGTCATTGCCAAACAATAGTAAGGGAGAAAGTCTTGAGAAATGGTGAAATACACAAGTATTTGCTACAATGCGTAGCTTGGGAAAAAAAGAGTTGGATGGAAAATTAAAAAAGAGGTTACTTTTAATTCTGTGTTACACTTCCATGCCTCTGACTTCATGCATGTGAACAACTTGGAGTCTAAGTGACTTTGTGTCTACCAGAACTACCAATTAACATGCATAAGTGTCTGCAGGATCAGGTCTTGCTGATGCAGAGGATGCCTAAAGTCTAGGGAAGGGAAATAGCTGATGCCTCAAGTACAATGCAGGACATGACTTCTGCAAACACACGGTCCTTGTGCACCTGTGTGAGAGGGATACCTCAGTGGCACTGGGTTTAGAATGCTCTGAACCATCCTAGAGGGCTTCTCTCACTGAAATGGTTTTTTTTTCTTTTTTTTTTTTTTCTTTTTTTTTTTTTTTAAAAAGAAGCATTTCCACAATTGTTTAAAGATCTTTACTGAAAGTGTTTGAAAACCAGTTGGGTTTAAGAATAGATGAAATAGAAAAAACAAAACAGGATGTCCTGGAATGTAGCTGCCAATGGCAGCTTTGTTTTGGAATGGAGAAGTTCTCATCTTTTCTTTGGTACTTTATTGCTTCTGTTTTAGGTTTTGGAAGGCCTGGGTATTTGTTTCTGCTTGAAAGCTTGGTAAAGATAAAAAGCAGAGTCCAGCCTTCCTTCACTGTAAATTAAATGGTTTTGGAATGTGCAGTCACCTAAAAGGTTTGACACTGGTGTGTACGATGGAACAGCTTAAATAATTTGGATATTGACTCCAATAAATTTTACTTATCTAGTTCATTATTCTGTGTGACAAAACAGCATAATCTCTGCTAGCAATTTATTTATAAAGTCAGTTTTTTATCTCTGGATTCTTTAATATGAAATTCAGAGTGTGTAGAGTTAAAAAATTGGACTAATTATTGTACAATGGGGTATTATAATTAGAGCAGATTACAGACGCTTGCCCAAGAGTTTTAAAACAAACAAACAACAAAAACCAAACAAATGATTAAATTCTGACAAAGTGCAAATGATTGGACAACCAATTGGTTTTTTACAATTTTGTGTTGAAAATTCTAAGCAATATGAAGAAAGTATACACGTTAAAATGAAAATTTTGAAGTTTTGCATTTCTTTGTATTGAAATTACTTATTAAGCCATTGTTCAAATAGTCCAAAATTCAAGATCTGAATGATCTAACCAAAGGATTCAAAAGTAAATAGGAAAGAATCATTATTTAGTTTTTCTTTTCATCAAAGAAATATTCAATTTTCAGACTGAAAAGTATCCAAGAAGAGGAATTTCCTTACATTCTTTTAATAGACCTCTAACCTCTTCAAGAAACTCAAAATGAACATCAAACCAAGGCCAATAAATTGCTTTAAAAATGTTCTGTGAAAAGAAAAAATGATGTTAACTTTGTCCTAAATTTGTCTGTCACTGTGCCATGATGAAATGCCCAGCAAAAGTAGGGGTTTTTTAATTCCCCAGCATCATCCAGAAAAGACAGTTTTTATTTTCTTTGGTTTAATTTTTATTTCAGGCTTATCTTTGTTAAGGAGAATGTTAAGATACCTGGTTTTGGAGCATGTTTAACATCTCTATCTATTGTTAGTATTTTCCATGTACCTTGCTTTTCTTTTTCTCAGTAAAATTGGCAGAACAACAGGATTATTTTGCCAAAACTGGAGATAACCACACTTCATTAAATTGACTGAGAATTGCTAATTAATGCTAATCATATTTGACCTGTTCTATTGCAATACTGTTTCTATGTCTCTCAGGCTAAGTTTCACGGTATTCTTTGGGGTTTTTTGAGCAAAACAAACTGGGAAATAGAAGTCTGTATTAAATAATCCTCATTTTAGAAATATAACATGGAATACTTATGATATGTATGCTTTAGGATCACAGTTTCCCTGAGCTCTGTCTATAGCAAAAGAAGATAGACAGGAGCTACCAGAGGGAGGTTGAGCCCATAGAAGGCCTATACCAAAGTAGCATATAAAACAGAAGTCTTTCTGGAAGGGAATATAGAAGAAAAAAAAAATAACAAGGAAGAGGGAAAAAAAAAAAAAAAAAGAAGAAAAAAAGAATAAAGAAAAAAAACACCAAAAATTGACATTATTTTCTGATATAAATCTTTGGTTCATGTACAGTTTGATCACTGTGTCCTCATCCCCTCGTCTCTAAGAGATTATAGCAACATAGTAAGTGAGAAACAAGGAAGACAAAGATGGGAACCAAAGTGAAAATACTTCCAGCAAAGAAACATGAAATTTGGCTTAGTGTCTTCAGCCTGAGAAGATCTTGCAGAAATGTGTACAAAATGTCCCTCAAAGAAATTGATCTTGAAGGAGATGGTCACTGTGCCTCATTTTTTTCAAGAGGCAATTTTACCAAATGAGTAAAATCCATGACAGACTTGAAAAAAATTGTGGGGGTATGTAACAGTAAGAAATAAAATGTCAGAACTCATTACAATGTGATGCAGAAACAGGTTCAAGGAGATCAGGCATGCTCATGGTACAGAAATAATTCAAAGCCTGCTCTCAGATATGGGGCTCTGGACAGTGTAGATGTTTGGCCTGACTCACTGTTATCCTCCTTGATTTGTTTTTCTGAATAGGTTTGTCTGGCCCACCAGTGAAGGGCGTAGGAAGCTTTAACTCTGGCTCAGTAATGTTCAGTAATGTTTCCAAAGGTGATGTGAAGGTCTTAAAGCACTGCGTTGCCTCACTTAGAAAATCTGTGGTGCAGCAGGGCAACTCACTCCAAGTCTATAGCTAGCAACCACAGACATCCGTCATGTCTAAACAACTTTTTTTTTTTTTTTTTAACTTACATAGCTTTTTTCTTGGAGTTAAAACAGTTATTCACAGCCTGGAAAGAGGGCATCTGCAGTCACTTGGAGGATTTGGTCTCCTGCATGGCCATATGAGACACTTCAGTCAACTTGTGGGCACAAATATAATTTCTGAATTTCATGTGTGTATATCTATGTTATCATATTCTTTCACTGTGAAAGCAGTAACTACTGTATGTGGTAAAATGATATATTGTTGTCTGCAAAATGTCTTTGGCAACAGGATGTTCACTAGCCTTGGAATTTTGCCTTGTATAAATATTTTTAATCTACTCCATATAGGCATATTTTGGCTGCAAAATAAAGGGTTTTGGAGATTAATATATCCAAGCTCATTTATGCTTATACATCCTACAGACATCAAGGTTTTATTGAACTCTGCATCTAGAAACTTTGCAAAGCAGCTGTTTTGTTGGTTTTTTTTTTCTTTTGCCTACGTTATTCAAAGGAGGATTATGACTATATCCTATTTTTATACTCTACAAATGTAGTAATTTAATCTACAGATATATTTTCATTCTTCAGATGTAACCCATACAAAGCATGTTCAAATTTATGGTCATTGCTTTTCCTGTAAAGAATATTATTGGCCTATTTTCAAATGTCCACATTTTCCCAAGGACTGTCCAAATAGCTATGTATCAATGAATAAAGAATATAACAATTATTTGACACTATCAAGTACCTTTCAGCTGAGTACCTCAATGCTCTTTTCAACTATTTATTCATCCTCACCATGCCCTAGGGAGATATCTTTCACTAGTCTGTTTTATTGGCACGGTGACTGTGTCTCAGGGAAGCTGCATGCCTGGTCTCAAGTCTGAGAGTCCATCAGTCGCAGGCAAAAACACAGCCCAAAGGTTGTGTCCCATCACTGCTCAGTGGAGCAGTGGGTTCTCTTGCTGTTAAAACTTTTGTAAGAAGAAATGTAAAGGAAGGCTACAATGGTTGTTCTGCCCAGCTGCACTTTACCATTTTTTTCTCAAGAGAAACTTACACATAAGTATACACCTATATCTCATGCAACCATTTTACCAAGTTTTGTAAGCTATCTTTTGACTGCACTGCAAGTGATGCTGTCTTTCTGAGATTTTTCAGCCTTATGCTGGAGAAGGTGACAGGTAAAGAGTACCCCCACACCCCAGCCCTTGCCGCCTGAGCACAGGCAGTCCAAAAGAGCAGCCCTCTACAAGAGAACAAAACTGCTGCTGGTGGAAGGATGAAACAATATAACAGAGAGGGGGGGTGTTTCCTCAATTCAAATATCAACAGTTCTACTGAGAATACAGGAATGGCTTTCAGATGAACAATAGCCATTCACATCTTTGTCCAATTTCTGCCTCAATCTGGATGTGATAAGATGTCTGCAAATGCCAGTTCAAAATACAATTTAACAGCTGCCCGAAGTGCCACTAGTTTAAGTCAAACCTCATTTGAGCAAAAAAATGTGTTTCCCACTTCTTACAGAGCTGGAAGTTGTTGCTCCCACTGGTGGTATGGGCTTTTCTTCATGTAGCACTGTATACATTTCAAGTGCAATACAAGTAATATTAATTGAAAAAGACTGTTAGATCTTTTATTTATACTCACTACCATATGATTTTTTTCAGAACTTTGCTGGGACAATTAGTCTAGTTCTCCTGTAAGCTTATATCTCACTACAGAGGACCCGACAGTCCTCAGTAACACAGACAGGCATACAACATCATTAATTGGAAATTAAGGGCTGACACTGACACCTCTGCCCCTTCCAGCCCAGCTCCATGGCCTCGTGATGTGTGAGTGCGAGAATGCAGGGGTGGGAGATGGACCCTCTTCCCTCCCACTCTCCTGCCCCAGGAGTCAGCAGAGTAATGAAAATACTTTTTTCATACTTTCAGCAAAATTTTGGCCAAGCTCATGTCCATAGGAACAAAAAAACAGGTGGAGGAGTTGCAGCAGTGACTAGAAGCAGGTTTCTAGAAATGCAGAGTGATGCAGAATGAGAAACAGGGCAGAGCTGTTGCTTAGCAGGTGACAGTGCAAATTGGAAATATAATGGTAGCAAAGAGATGCTGTCTTTAGAGAGATGAGGCAGTATCTGCCCTCAGCTTTGACATTGCCATCACTGTTGACTCAAAATCTGTCATTTTCCATGGACTTAAGAACTAATATAACCACTAGCCTGGAAAAAGGAACAAGAGTAACCCATGTCACATTGGAGTGACAGATGTACACCACAGATTTTTTCCTGTGAGAACATAAACTCAATTCAACTTTTCATGAAAAATCTCTTTATTCAATTTTAAATATTCTCTCGCTGTATTTAAATTTCTTCTTGTGCATATCTGTGTCCTCCTTGAAATCCAGACCTCATCGTATTATTTTATCTGAGACCTGATAAATTTCAACTAAGTTATATCTGCCACAGGTTGTATGACTTTCAGTTTATCTTCTTCTGGAGTGAGACCTGCAAAAGCATCAGGCTGAGGATTAAGTAGCACAAGAATCACTGTAGCCCTAGAATTACCTTCTGCTATGCTGATGGGATGCAGAATCATGGAGAGGGGTTGGATTTGGGATCCTGTGGCAGTCTTGCAGCTATACCAATTCTCACATTCAAATGAGCTGTTTATTTATGGGCCAGAGAAATATTATCTTCCCTTAAGGAATAATATTGAAATTTTTCCTGTTCCTCAGGGGTTTGCCCTGCTCTTCCTGCTTGGTTTCCCACAAGAGGGAAATGATCTGGACCATGAAATTGATGCTATTTATGAATAGTTAGCTTCATGTGTTTACAATGTGTTAATGATAGTAAAGCATAGGAAGTCTTTAAATTAATGCTTTTTCAGACTGAGCCACTGTGTACATAGAGACATTTTTCTTCCTGCCACTGCTCTTTTAGAACACAGTTTTCCCCCTAAATCATTTCTATCATAACTTCACCATCAATAAGAGCGAACTACAGGCCTCTCCCACAGACATGGAAGATTTCCAAACAGAGACCCGTCTTCAGCTGAAGTAGTTTCCAAGCATTGCCACAGAATAGCTTCTCTTTCCAAAAGGGAGGTTATGTAACCTCGTGTGACCACTGCTGGCTTTTTAATGATGGCCACTTTTATAAACTGGAGACATTGAAAGGGTTGGTGGTAGCTCTCCTCCTTGATATCTGCCCTTGTTCCTCCCTACCTCTGTTTTACCACCAGGGATGATGGAAATAATGCCCTCGCAATCCCATTGTGATATTTTGAACTGAAATTGCTTGGTCTTGCCTCACAGTCCTTTCTGGATACATTCTTCCTTAGCTTGAGTTCACTTACTACACCCTTCAGGATGTTATAAGATTTCATCTTCCACATTTTTATTTATTACGTGACAGTGCTGGCATTGCTCCTTTGGCTGCACAGGATACACATTTTGTGTCTCAGGAGTCACCAGGGATCGTGTGAATGTCCCAGTAACAGAGAATGCAAATAGTACAACATTTAGGTACAAAAATGAAGATTAAACTCTTAAGACCTTGTTTTGTACACAGTCCTCCAGCTAACATACCAATGCTCCTGGCTGTAGTCTAGTAGTAAAAAATTCTAGTATTTTGTTCAACAGGAAAGATTCATAATAATATTGTCTTTTTGTTTATATAAATGTAATTGAATAGTACATATTTCTGTGGTCTAAGTAGTCATGTTTCACATAATCTGTAATAATTAGTAAAGCCTTGTTGACCTATAGCACTTTTAGCTGCAAAGCAGAGTGTGTGAATTGCTCCTTGAGGAAAATTCACCCTTAATGTAATTCCATTAACATCATGCCCTTGAGATTTATACTGATATCTACCACTAACACCAAAGGTCTTGGATAATTAAAGCATAGAATAAAAATTGCCCTTTTCCATCTCTTAAAATGGCTTCCATCCAAGCCAGAAGGGAAATCCCCTGTGGTTTTTATTGTCCCTTCCCATAAGGATAAACAACCTTCTCTGAGAGCTCGTCTTTACCCACTGTGACAGTTAAATGGACACTGCTGGGCTGAAAGTAATGCACCCAGTTCTGATTCTTATTTGCACTAGTATAGATCACTAGTAGCTCCACTGCAGAAAAATTAATTACAGTGGAGAAAAAAATCAGTATAGGTGGGAAGAAAAACAGACTCTCATATTTATAGCAACAGAAAGAGCACTGTCTATAGGTTATCTATAACCTTTCAGTCACACAGAAATCTATTTGTTCTTAAAATTTACTTATCAGTCTTTATGGTGTTTAACTCAACATTTCTATAAACTTACGGAGTTTACATATTTTCTTACCACCACATAGCTAAAGAGTACTTTTCACTAGTTGTGCAGTATAATAAATAAAATCCTTTAAAACAGTAATATCAAGGAAGTTTTCTACTACAACATTGAGGATCCACTACTTTAAACAGCGGAAAACCACTACATGTTCCTATCCCAAATAACATGTTGCTGTGAAAACCTGAGGAGCTTATATCAAAGTCTGAGTAATCCATGTGTATGTTTTCTGTAGCATTTCTGTGCCATCAACTGTATGAGATTAAGTTAAAATTTTCTTCTGGT
This sequence comes from Bombycilla garrulus, assembly GCA_013400315.1. Classification (NCBI taxonomy): domain Eukaryota; kingdom Metazoa; phylum Chordata; class Aves; order Passeriformes; family Bombycillidae; genus Bombycilla; species Bombycilla garrulus. Next base: position 23,683 of record VXBU01011881.1, read on the forward strand.
GGGAAGGTACCTTCACTTAAAATACTTGCAAACTTCGCTGCCTTTTTGAAAAGTAGAAATATAAAAACACCCCATGGAAAAGAAAATCCACGTAAAAAATTTGTCATAATGAAGATATTGGAATTTGAGGTTTGAAATTTGCATGATCAAATAATTCTTGGAAGATCACTCTCTAAGCCTCAGCCAAGGTTGCCACACTGCCCAGCCCCACCAGCACCAGACAGGGTCAGGACCTGTGGAGGTTGGGCAACCCTATCAACATGAGCCTTAGAAGAATAAACAATTTCTGATCCAACAACAACCTGTGCGGGTTGGCAGGAACATGGTAGGCTTCCAGCAGGACCCTGTTTGTATTTCATCAAAACTTCATCAGACCTGACACATTCCTACGAAATACTTCTGTTTCCCCATACTGGCATTTTCCAACAAAAGAAGTGTTTGATCACTGGCTCCGAACCAGCTCTATTCTGAAATGATCTGTACAAGCTGGCCCATAAACAGTAACAGGTTATTTCCAGCAGTTTACACCTGACTGACACATACTCAGCTCTCTTTCACTATTCAAACTATTCCTCCAGGCACTTTTGTTTACAGACATATCCTTTGGGAAAGAACATAACTTAGTCGCACAAAGAAAATATATCAGTGGTCACTGATCAATGTAATATACTTGAGAGACTAAACCAGATTAAAGTGAGCCTATTAATACCACAAAATACCAGTCAATATTTGAACTGTTTATCTATATATACGCTAAAAGTGCATTAGCAAAATAGCAACATATATACAAAGCCGCCCATTGTACCCAGGCTGGTCCATTTTTCTTCAGTCTACAGCTGTGCACGTAGCCCCACTGGTTGTAAAATGCCAAAACACTGCTCCTGACAGATCACACCTGCTTCAAATAACACATCTCACCCCACACTAATCTACAGCTATAGGCTGGTTTTAATGATTTTAAAATGCTGGAATTAACTCTTAATGCTCAACCAGTTTTTATGGAAGCAGCAGAGTACATTTTGTCCAGTTTTAATACAATCTCAAAAAAACAGCTGGGAATTTGCAATGCCAGAGAAAAGACATTCAAATCTGCCATTTCCCCTATTGTAATAATAATCAGCTTGACAAAGTCAGATAGTAAAGTAGATTGTAGCACTTTGGGGCTTTTTATACATATATTTAATTATATTGTTAAGTTCCCCATTTGAAAGCAATTAAAAAAATACTTTCAGTTCAAGATTATAAAGCTACCCACTTCTGATTTCAGCCTGACATTTTTATTGGTAACCTGAGTTATAACATGCTCAGGTTCATTCCTCCTTGATTGGTTGCTGAGCTTTCTGCCAGGGTTTTATAGCTTTATGGGAAAGTACAGTATTTAAAATCCCTTTAAATTCATGGGCTACTCTTGCTTCTGAAAAAGCTTCTCTTGACTTCTCAGAAATGCATAACAAGAGTCCATGTTTACTTAAAAACATCTGCTTCACCCTTTTTGCTTTAATGTAAAAAGTGGGCTGATGTATTCCGCGTTTTCTGTTCACTGTCCCTGGAAGTGTTTAAGGAAAGACTGGATGCAGCAATCAGTGGCATGGTCTAGCTGACATGGTGGTGTTCAGTCAGAGGCTGGACTCAATACATTTAGAGGTCTTTTCCCACATAATTGATTCTATAATTCTCTAATTCTACCCTCTTGTTAAACTATGAGACGATTTCTTTGGGACTAAACCTGGCTGGCCCCTCTATCTCACCATAGCCGATGGCAGTGTGGGGTGAGATGGGATGAAAAATGGGCATCCCAGAGGAAGGACTGACATACCAAGGTAGTATACACCAGTCCCTAGGGATGTTGACTGAGGTCGTAGCTACAACTTGATGTGAGCAAAGAGTGGGAAGGAGATCTCAGTGCCTGGGCCTTTTGCTGGTTTCCCAGATGAGAATAAAAATGGCATAAAGACTACTAGAAGAAACACAGACACCAGAAATGTTCCTTTTGCAGTTCCTTTTGCAGTGAAACTCAGATCACATAGTGCTAGCAAGTGCAAAGAGCACTTTGTAACAGACAGGGACAAAAAAAGCACATTGAAATGGTGTGATTTTTTTATATGGTTCTGCAGCATTTCAGTTCTTCTAAAATTCTGTTCTGAGCCAATTCCAAGTTGTAACTTATTTTTTTTTTTAATTCAACTTTTCTTCATCCTTTATGTTCTTTATTCTTTTGCACACCAAGCACTTGTCCACCTAGGAGGCAGGGGTTAGTGTGAGTGGGGGGGATAGAGGATGCAGGGCTGCTGGCCCACATCACTGGGACTGCATACCATGCCCAGGGGCTCTGATGGTGATGGAACAGCTCTGCAGGGAGTCACCACTGCGGAACCAAGGACATCAGCGTGCCACCTCCTGAGAGAGTGACGCTCCCTCAGCACCTTCAACAGAAACTGGTAAAGCTTTGGTCCAAGACATACACATCCTCTGTACCAGAGGATGCTTGGATAATGTTATAGTCATGATCTTCTGAGAAGAATGAACTGGGTACAGTCTGTACTGAAGCCATCCCTGTGTCAGGCACTTGGCACTGCTTCTGTTAAATACTGGTGAACATCCGAGTGGCTACTGATGATAGATGTTACTGCAGAGTGGTGAATAGACCAACTGAGTTTTGTAGAAGCTAAACCTCTGTCAACAAATGAGAATCATCCCACCAGACTTTGGAAATACGCTTTTGATGCCTGTTAGCCAGAGGCTGCTACCTTGTACTTATCCAGCCCAGCAGGCTGAACCTCAGCAATAATTTTTATGCGACATAAATGCATGTTTGTTTTTCCAGACCTTTTTAAGAAGGCAAAAATTCACAGCTAAGTCTCCCCCAAACTTAACACTGTACTTACTGAAGGAACATGGGGTGTAGGAAAACATAACAGTAAGAAGCTGTTTATACCCTATAATATTATAACTCAGCTTTTGTCATAAATCTCTCTCCTTGATTGCACATACCTCCAGCATGAACTCATGCTCTTTTTGATTTTCCTCTTTATTACCCTTAGCCAACTGAGTGATGTGTGAGTTCCTGTCATGGTGCTGACTCTATTACAAAGTGCAAAGGTAATTTACATCACGGGGCTGGCAGGGCAACCAATAGCACTGTGCCTGGGAGGTGTGCAACTCCAACAAGCCTCTCTCTTTTATGGGTAATGGGGAGCAATATTTTTTTAAAAAACAAACTATAAATTTCTGTGCATAGTCAGAGGCAAGTCCTTGGGGTGGGAAAGCAGATTTACACTTTTAGCCCACCAGTAGCTTCATGAGGAGTCAGCATCTGCATTTGAGTGAAAAACCCAAGAACAGAGCCTGAACCACCCCCTCACTGGCTGAATTCCTTTGGCTCATCGTGGGGGAAGCAGAGGAGTGGGCAAAAACAGAAAATTCATGTTACTTTGTTCAAGAGGTTCACTGTAAACCAAGACTCCCTGGAGTCAGAGCTGCAGTTTTCACACCCTGTACTACATGGAAATTTTAATTCAGTTTGGATATAAACAAACCTTCACTCTATCTGAGTTAAGGGAGGGGCAAAAGCGCACCCAGGCGCATAGCCTGAGTGAACGGGGTCAATCTTCAGAGGGTCAGGAGGGAGCAAATCCTTTCCAGGTGGCACTCAGTGGATATTCACAGTATCAATGGAAGCAACTAATTTCAGAGGCCAGTCACCCTACACTCTCTTTATAGCCATTAAGGAGAGATAGGCACCTCAAAAAGTGGTTTAGAAAACCCTATTTAGGCTCTTACTGTGATCAGTGCTTTGAAGAAAAATTGCCTTTGCCTGTGGTATATAAATGTTACTCCTACCTGAGATAGGAGCCCCTGGTTGCTGCATGAGTGCACCCATCTGCTGCTCTTCATCTGTGCAGCTTCAAGATGGGAAAATCCAAACCTCCCTGTGGCTGAGGACACAGGCAAAGCATCAACCCCATCCCTCAGACAAATAGGGATGGTAACATGCAATCCAATGTCTGTCAGTTTTGATTCAAAGTACTGCAGGATACACCCCAATGCTCCAAATTCTATAAGCACTTGAAAATTTTAATTTTATGGTGAAAGGTCATTTTCAAAAGCAAACCTGTCTCAGGCTTCTTCTGACAAAATCAACATTCTGACCCCAAACTTTGTACTACGAAAAATATGTTATTTCTCTGTTCAAACAGATCAGTGGGAAGGGAGGAAAATTCACCACCTTCATGTACATCCCATGGATTTACATGTGACAGTTATGTTTTGCTTTTTAAGAAGTTCAGCAGAATGAAAGGCAACAATGATACATAGGAGCCCTCAAGTCACTTCTGCACCACATAGAGAAAAGGATTTTTCTGCGTCTTCTTTGGTTATTCATGGGTACATTGTTTTCATGGTCCAGTGAGAATGTTTAAATAATTGTTATAAAACATTCATTAGAACAGCTCTTCCTCTGGTGTTTGACAATGTTTTAAGATTAGAAATGTATTTTGAAAATATAGTGAAGTTTGACAGATACAAAATTTGGGTCCATTTGATCAAAGCTATTCAAAGCAATCGACTCCTTTTCAATTACATGTGAGTTGTGTGACCAGGTAATTTTCTGAAATAGGCTTCAGCTCAAATTCCAGTGTTTGTTGAACTTCAGAGGAAACAGTGTCTTAAATTGCAATGGTGGTCATGTACCTTTACTCATGGATGTGTTGCACAGCTTCATCAGATGCATTTCCTAGTAGCTTTCATGCAAGATAATTCAGTGTAGTTTCCTCTATTGGCTTTCAGTGCACAGCTTAATTCAAGTACTTTCATAAAGGGGTTTATTTTAAGCTAAGAATATTAGCACTGGGGATCTTTCTGTAAAAGTATAAATTCCTACCCCTCCCTTAGCAGAAATGAAGAATTAAGCTCTGCATAACTTCAAGAAAGCCTCAGCATTAATACAATAGAAACCAGTGTAGCCTCTCTATAAAGACGCTCACACCAAACATTTTTACAGAACTTGTTTCTGCAGCAGTAGCTTAACTCCAAAGCCATATAAATCTACCTTGTTTGTAAAACTACTGTAGAGCAATACAACACAGGCCAAATCTTCGTTCCACTGACATCCATAAGACTGATAGCAGCAGAACAAAGCAACACTCCCATATGTTTATTATATCATATTTTATGTGGCTGTCATGCTCCACTAGCTTTGCACCAAGCTGAAGTCTGACCTTCATCTTAGTACGAATGTGCAGGGCAGAGTGACTGCATGTAGGCTGCTTTATTCACCAGCCATCCCTGGGTGTTGCATTATCTCCCTCTGGGGCGTGTTCTACATCTGCTTTGAGGGTGTGTTTACACTGCAGTGAGTGTAGTGTGAGCAGACATTCCTGAGTAAGCATTTTAAGGAGTATCTGAGGACTGCTTGCAGCCCAGCTGTGATAGCACAGACTTCAGCACAGGCTGAGGACCACCATATTTGCTCAGTTCTGGGGCTAGTCTGCCTGAGCCCGAAACTGATGGCCAGGACAATCTCTCCAGGCTTCAGGGAACTTGGACTTAGTAGGTCCACTCATGTTCTTGTTCTCTCATCCTGTGCACAGAACAAGGTGGTGAGATTGCAGAGGACAGAGCAACAACCCGTAAGCACATCCAGCATCCCTCTGTCAGCATACAACATGTGCTAAATATATTTATTCAATATTGAATTCTAGACAGCAAGAAGAAAAATGCATAAACACTCACTTATCCCTAGGCTGCCTGGACTAAGAGAATGGTCTCTTTGCCTTTCACATTGAGAGCAGCCTGAGCTCTTAAGATTAGTATTTGGGAGTGTTGTAATGTTAAAGTAGCACGAGGTCATGTTTTAAAATTAGTTACTTTGGTGTGAATATCTACTGATCAGCTTATGGTTGCTTTGACTGTTATTCATGTTCTTTATATTCCCTTGGCACTTGGAGCATCCCTCAGTAATCCAGGCAAGCCAGAGTGACATGAAGAAAATTAAGGGTGTTCAACAAGAAGCGGAGTGCAGACTTAGATCCTAAGCTGACAGAAGGAAAGAGCATGATCACATTTCTCTGTGTTGTTCTGCTTTACTCTTAATTTGATGTACTAGTAAAATAATTTCTGTGTTCTCCTCCCTGTAGCTCACACATTCCTGTGTTTGTTCATTCTCTGTTAAGTCAATGAACTGTGACTGTGACTTAGAGTTTGCATCATTTTTTCTAACCTTCTTATCCATGTTTCATGAACTGTTCACAGGAGGAGACCTCATGTGATAGGGTCTGCCTTTTCTCTTCCAACTCTCCTCAAGGTCCAGCCAGGCTCTCAGATTGAATTCTTGTAGATGTTATTTGAAATTGTATTGGTTATTCTGAGGAAACTGCACAGAGGGCACCATGGATGATTTGAGGACACTGCCCCTCTAAAGACACTGCCTTAAGCTGAAAGTATCAAGTGTCTCTCCAAGCATTTGCATCAAGTATAACCAAGGCAATCAGTGTCATCATGATCCTTTAAACATAGTTTTTAATCAGACCTGAGACATCAGCACTCTGATTTGTTGGAGGATGTTTATTTCTGAATACTTTGACTTCTTCACCAGTGAAACATGAATAAAATTAATTTCCCCCATAAGTCTTTTGAGATCCATTAATTAAAAAAGATATCTACAGAAACAAAGTTTTATAATGAATTATACTTAATATTTTTATATCCTTTTGACAAGTCCACCTGTGTTCAAAATCTGCTGTACTGGTGGAAATGAAAAGTTATTGTGGTTCAAGTGTTTGTATAAATTTTATAAATCTAAATATTCAAGGTTGTTTTTTTTTTTTTTTCCTATGTTTGTATCTCCATTTTGCTTAAAGAGGAAGATTTCTTTATTTGAATTTTTACAGTGGAACCCTTTGAAAACTATCTTAGTTACATTGCAGCTCTTTTATATGGAGGAGAATTCTGGCTGTACCTTTAGTACTTGCAATAATTTCTTTTTATGTATTGTAACAGCTCCAAACAGTAAGCAGCACATTGCTATAGCTGGCTATTTATTACACCTACTGTACAAAAGGAACCAAGTCTCTATTACTCTTTTATTCCTATAGATGTTCCTATAAACCAGATAGTTAAGTGATGTATTTATTTTGGTTTCTAGCCAAGCAGAAATATTTAAACACTGCTTTTGGAAGCAAGAATTATCTAATCACTCACTAGCTTTTATAATAAAACATTTATCATGGGACATTAATCCATTAGTACTTATTTTCCATCCCATCCTTTCACTAGCACCTTGCTTTGAAGAAGGTTGAGTTTGGCTGTGATTTTTCCTTTTATCATATATCATAGTTACATGATGGGACACACCAACATTGACTTCAGAAAAAAACCTTGCACTTTGCTTGAACTTGGCACCCAGATGTTCTCCTTGTGCTTCTACTGCTAACAAAATAGTGCATGTGTGAGTTCTGAAATAAGTCTTTCATTGTAATGTACCAGGGTTTCGTGGACGTAAGGAGGCATGTGGAAACAGCTAAGAATAATTACCTGCTAAAGAAAAACTTGTGTTTAACTAGCTTTGTTTCTTCACAGCTTTAATTTGCATAGCACATCAGCAAACTGCCACACTTAAGGTCTCTGGCATTAAAGGCCGAAATTAAATGCTTCAGGGGAATTTCTGCTTTATTTTGTTTTGTTTTGCCAAATTAGAGATTAAAGGCAACCCCTGACTAAAAAGTGCAGTCCCTGACTCTGTGATGACACATCACCTATGGTGCTGTGTGCCTGATCAAAGGTTGGACTTCCTCGGGCTCCTGCTGGACCCGGATTTTCAAAACCACTGCTCAACACAGTGTCAGCACAGCACCAGAGGGGGACATGTCCTTTTACAGCACAAAGCCAAAGAACTCAGAGAACTCCACAGTCTCATTCCATTTTCTTCAGCTCCCCCTGAAAAGAGAGAAATAAACAAAGACAATGAAGGTGAGAAATTAATGAAAAAACAGTAGGAAAGTCCTTGGGGAAAAAAAAAAATAAACCAAAACCAGAATGTCTGTGCAACTGAGAAGTCTCTGCTTATCTGTGGCCTTTGGGTGCTGCTCTTACAAGCAGCAGTTGGATGCCCAGGTAGGTAGGTAGGTAGGTAGCTCTGGAGATATCTCTGGAAATCAAAACAGCTGGATCTCTCCTCTATTCCCCAGAGTATGTTGGGACCAGGAACAGGGCTCAGGCTGCAAAACTCACCTGAACCCAAGATCATTCCCTTTCACACATCTCAAACATTGCACAACACTGATGTCCTGTGCCCCCTAATGGGATTCTGCAGGCTGGTGTGAAAGACAGGCTGCTGCATTTGTTTTCCATTTCTATTAAGAAATGTTTCATTTGTGAGCCAAAAAAACACCCCTTTTTGTAACATGCATTGGAGAATGTATGAAACATCAGAGCCAAATCCTGTGAACTCTGGGTGTAATCTTTACTGCTGGAGTAGATCCTTTGCAACCCATAGGTGTAATAAATACTATGTCAAGCTTTTACAGAACAAGAGCCAAACTGTTATTAATTGTAGCATTGGAAGACCCTGATTCACTCCACCTCTCTTTGCAGATTTAATTGAGGCCTGTGTTGAGTGCTGGTTTCAGGCACTAAGCCTAAAGAGGATGAGTGACTTGGACCACAGTGATTCATGAGACTTGGGTAAGTCAAATAAAATGCATGCACAGAATCAAACTGTCCACTGAAGAAAATTACTCCTGGGAAACAGGGAATAAAGGAGGATAGGATTTTGAAGACCTTGCATTGTTTCATTATTGACATATAAACTTTCCCTGCTGGTTGTTAATAAATAGATGAAAGCATTGTGGTCCCCAGAGGAAAGTGCCTGTCACCCCATGAAAGAGCCTAGTACCCTGTGGGGACTGAAGGTGTCACAAAGTAAGAGAACACAGATGCAGGAGTAGTTCTTTGTACAGTTCAGTCTTTAATCTTCATTAGAATTCTCCCCTATGATTTTGGAAAGGAATAAACTTCTGTCTTTTACTGTAAGTTTTTAATCCTCAGATAATCAATGTGCATCCTACACCTGTACTCCTCATAGAGCTTCTGTGGACATTAGAAGAAATTTTTTGTGCAAAGACAGATGCAATGCAGGTTCAAATAAAGCAAGCTAGTCACTGAGCAAAAGCCCCCCAGAAAAATAATTTTAAAATTATTTTTAATGTCCTAGCATTTAAAAGAATACAATACGGTCATGGTTGAAAGGTATTAAAAGTCAGTCCCTTAATAAAGTTACATTTTCTTAACTTATTCCAATAATTCTTTCCTACTAATTTGTGTGGAAGTTTTATCTTTGCAATACAGGACACATATATGCACAAGACTATATCCTTATAATTCTAAAAATAGGCCTATCCTTTCAGATTACTTGTATTTCCAGTATTATCATGTTTATATTTAAGATATCCTTTCTTTTTTTTTAGGTATGCTTCACTTTTTTATTAGAAAAAGCTATTCAGATTTTTTTATCATAGTCAATTCAAAGTTATATTAAAAATTATGTGGATTGAATATCCAAATATTATTATAACAGAAAAAAAATATTTTCTTTATTCAATTGCGAAAACAGTAACTGCCTTCTCCAACCAAGTTATCAGCTCAAGAATCTGAGAATTTCTGTCATTAAACTGCTGTTACCTCATTTTTAAAGTTCATTAAGTGCAGGTGCATTTAAATGATCTGATGGAATTCCCTCAGCACCTACTAAGCCAAAGATTAGTTCACCACTTGTGTCAAAATGAGTAGCATCAGGGCTACTCTAACTTTTGATGCTGCGGGCTGTTCCAGTGGGCTGCTCCAGAAGCCAAGAAGATGTAAAGAACTCAAATTCAAATCACCTTCCCTCTTCTGGAATCAGACTTGCTTGTATAAATAATAAAATGTAAAATAATATGTTGTGAAATATTATACAATAAATGTGAAACAATGGAGTGCAATACAATAAATAGACCTAGCATTGTTGAAGAGTTATGAAACCAGAAACTGAACTTTCTATCAGTTGCTGACACTGGGACACTATTAGGAAAAGCTCTTTTGACAGGGTCATCATATCTTTTGATGAGCCTTCTGACTCTTCCATGCTTTGCTGGAGGACATTCCTGCATGATACAGAATGTCTTACCCAGTCTGGTGCATAATTGTCCTAAGAGATGTTTATAATATATGAGAGAACCATTCAGAGGGACCATGACAAGCTTAAAGGTTGAGCCCATGTGAACCTCATGAAGTTCAACAAGGCCAAGTCCTGTCGCTGGGTCAGGGCAGTCCCAGGGACAAGTACAGGCTGGCTGGAGAACAGATTGAAAGCAGCCATGGAGAGAAGAACTTGAGAGTCCTTCTTCCTCAGCTCAAGAGGGGCTTGAGGACTTTTGGTGGACAAAAATCCCAATATGACTTGGCAATGCACACTCACAGCCCAGAAACTGTATGGAGATCATGGAGATCAGGAGAGGTGCCTGAGGACTAGAAGAAAGCAAATGTTACCGCACTTTCAAAAAAAAGGCAAGGAGGAGGATCCAGGGAACCACCTGCCAGCCAGCCTCACCTCAATCCTTGGAAAGGTGATGGAATGCCTCATTCTGGAGGCCATCTCTGTCCACATGGGTGATAAGAAGGTGATCAGGAATAATCATCATGGATTTACTAAACATGAAATCATGCTTGACCTATCTGATTGCCTTCTAAGAGGAAACAACTGCCTGTATGGATGAAGGGAGAGCAATGGATATTGTCTACCTCAATTTCAGCAACACTTTCAACACTCTTTCTCACAACATCCTCATAGCCAAACTGAGGAAGGGTGTGAGGTGGATTAAGGTGGATTAAGAACAGGCTGAACAGCAGATCCCAGAAAGCTGTGATCAGTGTCACAGGGTCCAGTTCTAGATTCAATGTTGGGCCCAGCATTGTTTAACTCATTCATCAATTGCTTCGATAAAGGGGAAGAGGCTGCCTCAGCAATTTCCCTGATGACACAAAGCCAGGAGGAGTGGCTGATATCTCAGACAGCTCTGCTACACTTGAGAGGGATTGTGGCAGGTGGAAGAGATGGGCAGAGAACAATCTGAAATTCAGGAAAGGCAAATGCGAGGTGCTGCATGTGGGGAAGAATAACCCCAGGCACCATTACAGGCTGGGCCCAACATGCTGGACAGCATCTCTGTGAAAGTGACCTTGCACTGGAACAGATTGTCCAGAGAAGATGTAAAGTCTCCCTCACTGGAGATATTCAAGAACCATGTGGACACAATCCTGTGCCATGTGCCTTTCTGCTTGAGCAGAAAGGTTGGACTAGATGACTGTGGTCCCTTCCAGCCTGGCCCATTCTGTGATTTTGTGATTCTGTGATTCTGTGATTCTGTGATTCTGTGTTTCTGTGTCCTGGGCTGCATCAAAAGCAGTATGTCTAGCAGGTCAAGGAACAGCATTTTGCTCCCTATTCTAATCTTGTGAGACCCCACCTGTGCTCAGCTGTGGGGCTCCCAACATAAGGACTGGACCTGTTGGTGCAAGACCAGAAGAGGCCACAAAGATGATCAGAGGACTGGAAAACTTCTCCTATGACTACAGGCTGAAAGAGTAGGGGCAATTGAGCCTGAAGAACAGGAGCCTACAATGGAGCCGGAGCCGGATATTTTATAAGGGCATGTTGGGATATGATCAGAGGTACTGGCTTTAAACTGAAAGAGAGTAGGTTTAGATTAGATGTTAGGAAGAAATTCTTTACTGTGATGGTGGTAAGGCACTGGAACAGGTTGCCCAGAGAAGCTGTGGATGTTCCATCCCCAGAAATATTCAAGACCAGGTTGAATGGGGCTTTAAGCAAACTGATCTAGTGGTAGGTGTCCCTGTCCATGACAGGAGGGTTTGATCTGGGTGATTCTGAAGGTCCCTTAAAGCCCAAATCATTCTGTAATACACCTGAACATTGGAGAAACAGACCCATTTACAGTTGTCCTTCACCAAGTACAAAGGGAAGGCTTATGATCATGCTGGGCTCACCTCCTACTCATCATCTTTATGATAAAAAAACTTGACCTTCCAGGACATATGAGTATAGTGACAGACCTCAGTGTCTTCTGAATAACAAATCAAATACATGTATTTGAGGTATTTGAGTAGCTTGTTGCACTCGTTAATTAAATACTTATAGAAAACTTTACAGAGGGGCAAATGTTTGAAAAAAAATAGCTTTTATCATGTTCTTCTTATCATAGGGATGAATAGGGAGCAAAGCAACACTGATAGTTAAGGTAGGTCTCAGTCTTCCAAGAAAATTTAAATATATTTTACTTCTGTGCTTTCCCAACTACAGGAGAGGTAACTCCTTTGGGATTTATCCTTTATTAGACTACCAAATGTGACTACAATCACAGGAAATACTGCATACTTTTGTTTGTATGTACTTAAAGACATTACAGGACTTCTTATATGGGGGTTATTGCCAAGTGTTAAAATAGCAGTGTTAAAATATGAGGAAAACAACCTCCACTTGAAAAAAAGCTGCATGGAAAAAACAATCAAAATTGCCTAAGCAATACTATCACATAATTAGATTGCCTGGCATAATTAATACATGAAATGTCCTCAGTTCTCATGCCATTCTCTGTCTTGATTAAGGAAAGAACTAAAAGACCAGATTTTTTCCATTGCTAAATTTTCCATTGTGAAATTTGACGTGTTCATGACTGCAGAAGCTCTGTTAATCAATAAATCACTAGACAACTTTGATTAATTAGCTAGTCAACAACTCATAAGATGGTTCAGTCAGAACATCTGCATTTGCTTTTGTCCTATGTGATTTTTAGTGAAGTAAAATGCGGCTGTTTCTTTCCCAGACTGTTTGCTTTAAATGTTCTATGGAAGAATTATGGATTTTTTTTATTTATGCTTCAGTAGCAACTAATAGCCTCTTCTAAGCTCCAGGCTTAATTTATGCTAGGTTTTACATGATCCTATTTTAATAGGCAAAGCTGGGGGTAGAAGGAGACACAAAGTAATTCCAGGGGTGCTCGTCCGTACCCCCGCACAAGCCCGGAGGCAAAGCCTGCACCAGAACTTGGCTGTGTGGAGCCCTTCCCCCAGCACCCTGCCAGCCATGCCGCCTGTCCTGCGAGGAAACACGGAATGCTCTGCTCTAAGCAAACAGCATTGTTTTCAAAGACAATTTGCCAGCGTGAGCTTTCCTGTAAAAGGAACCATCTTATTAGCACTCTGGGTGGGATGCCATCCTCCAACAGGATGTCTCCCATGGAGCTGTCCAACCTGCACTCCAGTGCTGGGTGTTGAATGCTGCTGTCCTTCCAAGTGCCCAGCTCTTCTGAGGGGAATGTCAGGGTGGTGGAGGATGGCAGCAAGAAATGAAGAGGCCCATGTGGTAGGAGAGAGCATGTTCTCCTCTGGAGAAACCTAAAATTTGGATGTGTCTTGGTCAACAGAAAACATTTATGACTGTGCACAGGGCTGGGCTGTAGATTCGGTCACGCTCAGATATCAGTTGGATGCCCGTCACAGGAAATGGATCCTGCAGAAGGAGACATTTGAACTTAAAAAATATAAACTTAATCTGACTTCATACCCCTGGTCCTATTAAGCTCCCTCAGATTTCAAATATTTTCAAGAATGGAGAAAAGAAACTCAGTATTTACTATTACTGATATATATAGTTTGCTATGCTGATCAGACTCTTCAGTCACTTCATGTTTCTTGCTTTGTTTGAGATTTAATGCTCTATCTCACCCAGATGACATTTCCAGACTCCCTTGATTAAGGCAGCATTGAAAACCTTCCTCTCACTCACAAGCCCAGCAGAGACCTCTGAGCCATCCTTCGTTGCCCATGCAGGGAACAGGTCCTGTAGCCTCTGTACTTAGGACTGCACCATGTTTTGGTTTATTTAAATATGTGAATTTCTGTCTCTACACCTAGTTCCTTACAGTGGTTTCAATTCATCTCTATGTTTCTCACTATTTTCATCACTGTTCCTCATGATAAGTCCTCTCCTCCGTTTCCGTTGCTCTCCCTCACAAATCCTGGTTGCAAAAGAGGAAGAGAAAAATATGAAGTGTTGGGATTACTATAGACAGAAATACCAGTATTTCAGGCAGATCTGTTGCTGATCTTTTCAATTCTGACAAAAAAAGGCATGAGTTTTGCTATAATTTGCCAGAACACATAAGAAGCAGAGTGGAGACCAGGGTATCTTCCCCCAGGGCACAAGTAGTAACACAGTTTGATAGTCATTACCCAAAGCACCATTTGGGACTTTGATTTCAAATACATGATAGCTCAGTTCCTATCTGAAGCAGCCAACAAATAAGCAAACCAGAGAGCATTACCCATGATCCTTTATCTTTTTTTTTTTTTTTTTACTTGCCTCAGAAACAAAAAACAGAGGCTGCAGAGCAATATATTGAAAAAGTTGAAACATACCAACCTTTGAAGAATCACATACAAAATACTATTTTAAATCAAAAGTATGTGTGTTGCACTTTGGACCAGGTTGCCAGCTGATGTAAAACAGTTCAACTCCTTTAATCATATGGGGTTATGCCAATTTACATCAGCTGAGGATCTGTCTAATAATAATACGTGAAGCAGGGCTTCACCACATACTGTACTGAATGTTGGAAAACATCCTGTACTTAAATGCATGCAGCTCTTTAACTTGGAGTATGAGACTGGCCACATTGTTTGACATAAGGGTTAGTTTTCAGATAGGGAAATTTCAGTTGCCAGGTGCCAGAGGCAATTTATCAGACACTCATAAAATAAAGATCAAAAAGCCCATCAGTCTCCCACTGCATCTGGGATCTAGGAAGGAACACTTACAGCCCCCTATCCTTTAAACAGCTCTCACTTAAAGAGCTCACTGTTTATAATAACAAGAAAAGGAGAAAGGGGTCAGGTCAAAACCAGCTGAACAGCAGGTGGTGTTATAAAGTTTTTTTTTCCACAGCTAAAACTTTTGTAAAATAGTGGTTCAAGTGTACTCATACAAGCCTGTTTCATATTTTTAATTTGTATTTTTAGATAATTTTTCACAATTAGAATACAAGTCACAGATGACTTGACTTTTTTTCCTCTGTTGTTTACTCAAATATGTTACAAAAATAATCCTGAATTATTTCCTTTCATGCTTCCCTTTTGACTGAAAGCCCTTGCTACACACTACTGAGCTCAGCTTTTAGATCCAGAACCAAAATTCCTCCAAAGTTCAAAGGGGTTTCCGAGCCATGTTCCTGTTCATAACCAGCTTAGCTGGAATGGTGCAAGATGAGAAGTTTGGATTCAGATCTGAACTGTACTATTATTCAGTATTTAATGAGCACTCACACTCAGTCTTGGCTGAAGTCAGAGATGTGAACCTTGCCTTCTGAAATGTTTCAATATCAAGGCGCTGGTGTTGCCCTCAGGTCTCCTCAATGAGGTGGAAGAAGCATCTCTCCACTTCCAAGGAATGTGTCACATTCTGGTTTGAGTCCATCTCTTACGACTTCATTCTTCAAAGACAAAACAGCCAGACTCTATCAGGCAGGAATTAGCCACACATGTTCAGAGTTGTTATCAAAAACTCCCATAAGAAACCCCTCAAATGAGATGAATATAAGATACTTTGCTATTCCAGAAGAGTCAGTGAGTGTCACATGAAAGCCTCATCTCTAGTCAGCAACTGACCATGACAACCTGACAAATCTGAAACACTGATTAAAATATAGCATTACACCTGAAGACACAGGATCAGAGGAAATCTGTCCTGATATACTAAAAAAAATGCTACGAAGTACAGAGCATACACAGCCCCCAGAGACATTTCATGGCACTGAACACACTGGAGAAGAGGGAACATAATTTATCTTGACTAATTTAAATCCCTTAATTTAGGTACCTGCTGAGGTTCTAAGTATAGCAAAAGGAAAGAAGACAGTATCTAAATTAATATCCTAATTGCAGTACAACTCAGGTATTCTGCATCATCCTCCAGAGGTGCTTTCCTCCATCAGTTAGGCTTGGGAGCCCTGGCTCCCACACAAAGCCCCTAAATTTGATCCTTACTACAGGCACTGTGAGTGACCTCAATGATAAAAGCATTATTTTCTGCAGTGTGTGCTGTTTGCTCATGCATCTATTCAAAGGTGTTCTCCTCTTTTGCTCTTACCTCCACTTAGCCTAAGAGTTTCTCCACCACATCTTTGATTAATGACCAGTTGTTGAGAACAACGATGTCTCCAAGTTCACAAACGCAGTGCTCATCATTTTTCAAAAATGTAAATGTTTGTCAACAGTTAGTGCACAGAGGTAATAAAAATCCATGGGAAAGAAGTAGTGTGCCTTGGATACAAAAACTATGACTATCATTAGTATTATTTGCTGGCAAATATGACTTTTGTAATAGTGACCACAATATTGTTACCATACATCAGTATTCACAGAGGCTAGTACCCCCTAATTTTCTGACTGCTATCAAGCTTCCCAAAAATCTTGTCCCAGAAATCATTTTTCTATTCCAAAGCATGAGTCAGGTCTCCCATCTGCTTTGGAAATCCATTCAAAAAAGCTTACTTGGCCTTAATCCCAGTCACTGAATTCTGTGTGGTATCCAGTATAGCGTATGCATTATTTTGAAATGCTGTAATATTGTTATCTTTGCTTTATAACTATGATCCCTTAGAGCTTTCCTTTGTATTTCCAGCATTCATTTCCCAGGCAGTTTTATAAAAATGTAATGAGGTGCTTTTATTAAAGCCTATTAACTTATACAGGCTTGTTGCCTGATGAGAACTCAATTTTATTTTCCTTAAGCAGTAGGCCAGATTGCAATCAAGCAGTTTCTCCAGTGAGTATCCCAACAAATTCATCACCCTCTTTCTTAGTCTGAGATAAAAAGACAGTAGAGACCAGGCCAAAACTTTTCCTTTTTCAAAGTTACAATGAAGACAATATTTACTCTTTTCACAGTAATTGGCTGTAGTAAGGTAGTTCTTTCCTACATTTTTTAGCTTCTTCTCCTGTTTTCCGAATTTCATCCCAGAAATTAGACAGAGATATTTATGGATTGTACTGAGCTCATGGGTTTTAATTAAGATTTCTATAACTTACATCTTCTAGCAAGACTAGCATTAGGCTCGTGCAGCATGTGTAGGCACAAGACCACACAAAGCAGGAGGCTTTGCATTCCAGGTCAGCATCTCCAGAGGCCAGAGCACAGCAAGGGCTGCCAAATTGGTTTAGATGGGCCCCAGCTCCTCCTGCAGCTGTCAGGGCCCTCCCACGCACTGACAAAGAGAGATTTTCCCACCCTCCCCTGACCTCCAGAGATGTGCCTAGTATGGAAACCTGCTGAAAGCACCAAGGTGTTAGGCATTTCTGCTTAAAAGGGCCGGAGGAGGAGAAAGACCTTGCAATGAAAGCACAAGGTTGTCTGGCTTCAGTTCCTAGTCCTATTGCAAATTGCTTGTCTGACCTTACATTTTACTCCCTCTACCATTCTGGTTTGACTTTGTGTTTCATAAAGCATGACAAGAGAACTTCTAGCTGTGATTCATGGAAAAACACAGCCATCAAACTGTGCTCAGGTTATTAGTGAACTTTGTGAAGACAGGGCAAAGCTTAAAAAAATAAGGGGGAGGGAGTTTTTCAATATAGACTTGATTCATTAGAATCTAGTCTTCACAAAGACCAGATTCATTATGAGATAATGTTATACATTTAAGAAATATTAATAATTCAGCAGCTTGGAGATTCTGCTCTTACTACTAAAAAATGATATTTCATGCGTACTGGGCTCATAAATCTCAAAAAACCAACATCTTCTGGCACTGCAAATATCTCATGAGTTTCCTTAATTGATCCATTTGTGAATGTCCAAAACATACAGATTTTTGGAAAGCTACTTTCATTGAAGTGGAATTCCTCCTAAATTTCCTTGGCACTCATCTAATGATATCTGAGGTAGTGTAACAAGTATTTCACAAATGCCAGGCCTAAGACAAAATGCTACTTCAAGTTGTCTCCATCGATAGGACATTAGTGGGATGGCTGAGCAAGATTTTCATGGCAGACCCTTCAGCAAAGGATCCAGATAATGGTATATTCCTAGCAGGGAAGTCACTTTTAAGGAGGTTTCTACATTTCCTGTGCAGTCAACTGGGGAAAATATAGTGTCTTTCAAGGCATCTACTGAGAAACTCCAACTCCATAATTTTAGAGGCCACGTAGCAGTGAGTGGGACTTCCTCTAGAGCAGGCACAGGCTTCTGAGGCAGGTGAGACACTCCTTCCATTACCGAAGGAAAGCTGACCTAGTTTGATGTAAGGCCTTTCTATGGCACCAAAGAGAACCACTTCACACATCAGTCTTTCACATATATTTTTGAACTTGGCTTTGTCCATGCATCTCCTTAAACCAGCTAAAAAGCTAATCCTGAACAGAATAAAGCCTTCAGGGTATCAAATTTAGATCTCCCTCTATAAATTTTCTGCATACTAAAGCCAGAAGAGATTGTTACGGTCACTTGATCTGTTGTGTAATACACCACCTACATTTGCTTTCATAATATATTTTATGAAAATAAACTGACTTTTAAAGCAATTAATTTCTAATTATACACTTTCAAACTCCATGTTTAGCTAAGCTCCTCTAAACTTTCATTAATTATAGTACAGATTAAGTTTCACATAACAATAACTTGCAGAAATATGATTTAAAACAGAACTTGTGAAATTACCACTTCTATGTATGTTTGTGTGCAGCTAGACAGCAAAATATATGCCTCCATATAAAAATTTACATATCTATTTCTGATGTGAGCCCTGATTTTAAATGGAGTAAATTATTTGGTTTTGCTATTCAAAATTCTACCTATTCCTTCCAGTACAACTCAGGTTCAGGTCTTGGCTGCTTCTTTTTGCTGGCTCTGTGAATTTGTCAAATCTAGCTTTTCTACTCATTAAAGTCATAGCTAAATTCTCCTTTCCCTCCTGTCCCTCTGCTCCCAAATCCCTTCACCAGCATGTCTGATATGTCTTATCAAGTCAGAAGCAAGCTCCTTACATCAACCAAAGCTCTAGAATATGGTTCCCACCTACCTCCGCAGCCTTCCCTCTGCCCATTCCCACGGTCTCTCTCCAAGCACCTCCCAAGCTTTCAGCCTATCTGCTCCAGTTGGCTCTTTTCCTGCTCTCTGTGGTCCTCAGGAGCTGCCAGCTGGCCTGCTCTTCCGTCTTCCTCAGCAAATTAGATACTTTTGCTGTCCCCACTACCTATAATGTGGAGTCAGGTTCATGTAACTCCATCTTCAGAAGGAGAGCTCTAAACTCATCTTTTTTCTCTTGCCTTGCTGTTGACACCAGTTCTGGGGCCAGACTCCAGTAAAAGGAAATCAGAAAGTTGCGTACTGTTCTTAGCAAAGGTATAATGAGCTGGCTCATGAACATCAGCTGCTGGATGGAATATAAGTTCCTTGATGGTTTTATGAGCATTTTACCAAAAACACTGATTTGCCTGCAGTTCCAAATCTTTATTATTTGTTTGGGAGGCAGAAAAATCTTACTTGTATGCAAAGATGGTGAAAAAACAATCCAGAGTTGTCATTAAAAATAGAATAATTTGTTATAATTGTTGCCAGAAAAATATTTAATTTACAAAAGAAAAAAGAAAAAGCTCTCTTTCTCCATTCAGTATTTAAAAGCCGCAACTGGCAATGCAGTTTTGTTGCAATGTCTTAGGTAGCCACTGATTCTTCGTTTTGGGGTGTTAATACCTAGTTCACAAATTGCCAAGTGTTGAACTACTAATGATATGGTTATTTAATGTTTCTAGACAAAGGGAATTACTTTTCTCCTATGTTATGAGCACTAATCATCATGGGAACAAAAGGAAAAGTTGGCTACTGAACCAGAGGAACTAACAGATCCATTACTTTCCTGGAAATGTTTCCTTTTAGTTGGCTAATGTGCGTTATGAGCTAACGATAAAGCTGCACATGACTGTATGGAAGGGATGACCTTTCTCTGTCTATTCTCTGAGAAAACAGACATAATCTATTACCATTTCAGACAGCACACAGTACATTAGTTTGTTTTAGTGTCTATTTACCCTAGAACTGGGTGCTAGGACATCTCGGTAATTTCCAAGTGACAGATGGTTCATGTCTGGGTCATTCAACATATAGCTTGCACCCATTTTTATGAACATACACACACATGAAAAGCTCAGTTCTTTGAATATCTTTCTCATCCTTTTTGATTATGTAGCCAGGAAAGTTGTTGTCTTAGAAGACACATTTTCAGGCTGCCTTCTGGGAGTGAACTTGATTTCCTTCGGCAAATGAAAATGAAAATAAATTCTTATCCATTTCCCCCTGTGCCTTTCTCCCAAATGGTGTTCTGAACCTGGATTGCTTTTATTTCCTCTGTTCTGACAGAGGTGGTTTATTCTTACTCTTCTCAGCTTCATCTTATTTTTGACATTAATGATATGATGAAGGGGAAAAAGAACTCAGCTCAACCTTTTTAGTTCTCAGTCAGTGGGAAAAAATTCTCATTCTAGAGTGTGTCCTCTTCCTTCTTTCATTCCCTCCCTCCACAAGCACAAAAAGGGAAGAGGAGAAATAGCTGGTAATAACACAAGACAGGATTGGAAAATTGCTGTATGAATATCACCATGTCCTGTAAGGCTTAAATGATACTATATGTCCTGCTGAGGAAAGTACTCCCAGCCAAAAGAATTTTTACACCCCCATGCCTCCTAGTTTGAAACATTGTTCCATTGAGGAGAAAAAATGAGATTTTTTTTAAAAAAGTACTTAAGAATTATTATGGTGCTGAAATTGTCCCCTCATCACACAAATCTCACAAATATGTTGTCATGCAAACCCTTCTGACATTTGCAATTTTGCTCTGTTCTTCAGGCTGTTAACCATCTTTTACAGCAGGATCTGTGAAATCTGAGGCTGAAGTAGCATACATGTTTCATAAAGAAATATATTTTAGAGACAGCATTATGCAAGAGGATAATTAAATAGGGAGAAATTAAAATGGAATTCCTCTGTGTGTGGGGCAGGGTTGCACTTGTCTTTGCATGCCAGAAAATATCTAAGATGAAGCATGGGACATTTAGTTTTTAGGTTATGCCAAATTCTGTATAGAAAGAAGAGATATGGGTTAGGTACTATGTGAAAAGCTGAAGACCTTACTCTCTAGTTTGATCCCTGCTTTAAAGAAGTCGACTTTTTTCTGGAAAACACAGAAAGAATTTTTTTATTATGCTTGTTGATTGACTGCCTCTGGCCCAAGATAGTAAAAGAAGCACAGTTACTCTTGGATTATACCCAGTTTCACCATTACTGATTGATCTTCCAAAGAGAAGTCAGCACGAAAGGCTCGTCACCTGCTACTGCTTGGCAGAAAGGAGACAGCAGTATCAGGATAAGCCCACTGTGTCAGGAAGGCAAAAACAGACTTCTGAGAACAATTCAGATTTAACGTCAGTTTTGCATTTCACCTGTGGTGTTACATCCTTTACAGCTGGGAATGCTTCATTAAATACCAGGCATTGTTTAAAAAGAAGTTTGCCAAGCTTTTCTTTGTTTTCCTTTTAAGTCTAGAGCCAGCAAAGAAACTGCTTTCTAGACAACAGAGATAGCTTAACTTCAGCAAATGTACTAATGCTGATAGTGTCGAAGAAGAAACACATCTCTGACCAGGACTGAGCAGAGGCTGCACAGCAGATAAGGAAATTATTTTTTTTAAATGAAGCCAGAAGAAAATGGAATAAAGATAAAAAGACTTTAAAGTTGTTTTTTTTTCCCAAGTGACAAAAATCTGCTGGATTAATATAAAATCAACTGGACTGCCTCAATAAGGAACAAAGTTATCTTGAGACTTGTTTATCAAACAAAACATTCTAAGAATCTGTTTTAATTAAGAACACGCCTTCTATCTTTTACCAAATGCAATCTTCTATTTGGCACAGCTTTAGTAACAAGTGGCAGATATTTAAACAAATGGGATTTTAGCCATGGAAGAGTGACGATATCTATCCATTTGGTTTGTTTAGAGCCCATTCACACCTTGACTGATATCTATAGGTCTTGCACAGATGCATGCTTTACTTTGTGTTGTTGACTCTCCTACATAGCAGTGAGTTGGTATTGCAGGGCACCAGCAGAAGCCTGACTACACAATGCCACTCTCTCCCCCTTCTGGTAGGAAGAGCAAGGCAGGACAGCCCCAGCAGTGATGAACAGCTGCAGAATTGTCCCTTCTCATATGACACAAATCACATTTGCTGTACTGTTGAGGACTTCATTCCTTTTAATTCTTCCTTCTTTATTTCCCTTAAATTTGCTTCCCCCCACCAGCAGGTTCGTCCCAGCCAGGAACAGTCCTATGTTTCTTTGCACTGTGGGAGAAAAAGAGTCTTGGAGTTCTGTACTTCAGAAAGGTAGAGATTTAGCAGTGCCATTCAAAGCAGATGTCCTCATTTAAAGCGGCTACCTAGTTACTTCAGTAGTTAAACTTCAAGTGCTATTTTGGAGAAAAGCGTGGGAACTGAGATTTGCTAGATGTGCCCCAAAGGAGAATTTGTCTGGTTTTATATTGTGAAATACTCCAGCTTCTGGTATTGTTGTTTCTTTTTATTTCTCAAAGTAAACACATATTGCTACTCTGATGTGTCTGGTCCTTCAAATGTTAACACACAAGAGTAAACTTTTATGGTTTCACAGATCAAAGGATTGTACAAAATTAAGAACATGCATAAAGTGTTTGCAAGATCAGGAATGCAATTGACTGTGCCCAAAATAAAATTTCAGAGAAATTAAAGAAAACTTTGTAGAGATTTTCTTCATCTTGAATTCAAATGATTACATCAGAATGACCTGAAGCTGAATATGAAACCTTGGAGTTTCAATCTGCTTCATGAAATCTCTGTCTAAGGCAAAGAATAAACAACTTACAGAAAATTAAATTCTGGTTCTGGCTCTGCAAACTAAATGCCTGTGCTTAACTTCATGAAAAAAACCTTTGATGCCTGTGGGTTTACTCTATAATGGTTTGTCACACACTGGATCTGTATGACTTTTTATGGCTTGGCATACTTAGACATACTTTTTTTTTTGCTAAGCTCTAAAAGAAATCGTTGGTCTTATATGTGCAAGTTTAGCTTTCATTGCAGGGGATTTTTTAAATACCTGGATTTTGTTGAGCAATCCATAATATAAAAGTTCTTCCATGCAATTGAAAAACACAGCTTCTCCAACACTAGCTGCTGTACTTCACATGCATATAATATTGCTATCAGCTGCTTATTGACTTTAAAAAAATGTTTGATTTCTCTCTCTCTCCTACTTAGCAAGATTAAAGGCTTAGATTTTCTGTTATACCATACCATATGTTAAGAGGAAAGACTAATTTTGGCTGCCTACAGCATTCCAAGCCCTATTTAAGTAATATTAGCTAAATGCTCAACTTGTATAAATGCTTAAATCTGCAGATGTAAAGCTTTGATTAACAAAGTCCTTTAAGGACCAAAATCTGCAATTTACTGCTTTTGAAAAGTCTGCCATGCTCCAGGGAGATGTACTGTTTCTTGGTGGAGCCCTGGCAGGACTCACTGAGGTATTCACAGGATCCGTTCACACCCACTGAATTTCACTTAGGAAAAAGTCTGTGGAACTCCCCTAACCACATCATTACAATGGTTAAAAAGCTCCAAATTAAAGTCAATTTCTACTTTTCTCTTGCTTAGCTAATGACAACTACAAGTAAATGCTTCAATTTTTTTCTGCATTCTGTTCCTCTTGCTGTTAAAAGAGGCTTGAGTAAGGGTTTGCTTTCTGGTGGGTGAGTATCACACCATGCAAGCACAGGGATGAGAGTGAGCAGAAGTGCTGACATCAGCCTTCTGCCAAAAGCTCATGAGCTGGAAGTTCAGATTACACAAATCAGCCCTGTGATAGGATGCTAAGGGAAGATGATCACATCCTCGTCAATTGGAAGAGTTCAGTAACTTTTTACAGTGCGTTCTCAGACAGCTGCTAGGATTAAACTTATAGGCACTAAATTAGGGATTTATGGTTCTCTGATGGGTGTAGATTCGGTAAATCTCCATTCTTACAGAATTTGGGGGCTATGGGGTGCTGCTGTAGGCAAGGAGTATCAGCTGCTTTGCATTTAGTGTTTTTCAATCTCAAACATTAGCTTGTTGTTTAAAGAAATCAGAAAAATTTTTTTTCCATTCTTGATAAACAACGTCAAGAGTTCTTCTGTTTATTTGCTGATTTTCTGTTTAGCTAGTGGGTTGTTGTTGTGGATTGTTTGGTTTGGTGCATTTCTCCACCCTCTGTGACACTGCACATTGGAAATCTTGGGACAGAACAGCACTCTGAGAAAATTCCCTTGGCCACTTGGGCCTTCTGCATGAAGATTAAGGCATAGACCAAATGATACAACCATGCTCTCTAACATTGAGTGTAGTGAGATATATAGATATAAATCCACATACATTGGTATTGTAAATTATAAATATAATGCCATCAAACACTGTTGTTTTAACTGGTATTATTTAAAAACAGGAAAGGAAATATAAAACCTATGATCTTTATCATAATCTTAAACCCTTCTTTTTATGCCATGAAGTCATCATGCTTTGCTTAAGTACCCCTCTTTCCATATAGATTCACTTGCTAATCCTTCCATATCTTAACTAGATGTTGGATCTGCTCTGCTGCATGACTGATCCACATCTCTCTCATGTGCATGTATGTTACCATCATTAGCTATGGGTGAGATCACATCAACAATCACAGAAAGATCATTAATTACTCTGAAATTCCTTCAGTCTTTCACCAGAAATCAATCTAAAGCTCTGCATTAGAGCATAAACACATCCTGATGGACTTTTCTTTTACAACTTGCATCTTGCTTACTGTGACTTCTGGGGGTAATCAGTAGCCAATTGAGTTTTAATGTGGCACTGTAAATATATGTGTTCCAGAATGCCTTGTAAGCACAAAGCACTCCAGCTAATGATCTACATCAGACCATACATCTGGCAAGCATCAAGAAGATTTTAAACCTGCTGCCTTGAAGAAAACACCACCAGCAAAGTCTGATTGTATTAGGAATTGCATACAAATATGTATATCCATTTTGATAAGTGGATTATACAGTGTATAAATGTCTTCCAGGCCTGTCCCAGTCACACCTCCTACCTGTTGGGACCAGTCCCTTTGTATACTTCACTGGACAGCCAGTAAGTCACTGTCAGGCTTTTCATCAGGCTTTTCATCAGGCTACCTGAGATGGCTCCTAGGAAGATGGGAGAGGCATTGATCAGAGAACATACATGTTATTGACCAATTGCGGGAATCATCTTTATAATTAACAGTCACAACTACAGATTCTGGTTTCCTAAGGAAAAAGTCATTAGGGGCTACTGTAGATTAGAGAGACACCGTCATGCCTTGCATCACACATTAGCATTGTATGATACGTTCAACAGTTACACCCAGACAGATTGTGTTTGAAATTTCTCCATGTATTTTCAGTTTTCTTTCTTTTCCTATTGATACAGATTTAGGCACCTTTTTTTTTTTTAAATTAATTAGATATGCTAGTTTTTGAATGCTCTACAAAATACCAGTGGTTTTGCTTCATATGTAGTTTAATGATTTTAAAGGACCATATTTGTGCTTAAACCTATGACTTAACTATTTATTACTGGATATTGCTTGGATATTGTCAATTGCTTATTTGCTTATTTATCAATTTCTTTTATGAAATTTTTATCAATTCTTCATTCCTGATCCTCTAAATATACTATTTGGCTTGGTAATTTATGTTTTCTTTAACCTAAAAGAAATGAAAGACATTTACAGTGATGTGATTGTAACCATGTTGGAATAACAGTGCCAAGTGAAAAAATACTTCTGGAATCTCAAAATATCTCCATATTTCAGACATCTATATGTGTTACATTCCCAAAAGAATTAATAATTCAAGGAGCCAAAGCCTTGTCTCATTCAGCTGGGCATGATGTGCACAGCAGAGACTGACCAGAAGAGGCTCAGCATTACTATAGCAGTAGATGTTGTTAACAGAAAAGCTGGAAAGGGGATTAATACTACTTCTCATGGAAAATTCTTATGTGTTTTCTCCCAAAGCCCAGATGTGCATGTTCTGTGGCACCTCAGAGGGATATTTCTACCTGCTCACATCCACTGATGCTTTATTTGAAAGGTCCAAACAGGACTTGGTTCTTTCTATCAAGGGAGAAACTTCCCCCGAAGGGAAGCAGCACCAGAGGCATAGGCTGATGTTATGCTGAGTTCTTCCTTTACATATGGCAAAAATACAAACTTATCTAACAATGGTCTATTATGACATGTCAAAATCATAGGATTATGTTGGTCAGGATATACTAGGCTGATCCATGTCAGTATCATTTTAACTTGGTGCCAGTTTTAGAGGTGTCTTGGTCTCTGATAATGAGACACAGAATTGGGGTATAGAAAAACAAATTGAGAACAAAGACAGGGGGGTTTAGGGGAGTAAAATGCAATCAATAGCAAAACAGATATTCCTGATGATTAAAAAAAAAGCTTTGGAAATCAGCCATTCTTAGTATAAAGTATGTGCAAGAAGGAGAACCTCAGAGTGGTCCCACTTCATCTGTACCTCCCACTGTTTTCATCACTGTAGCTCATGATGAGCCCTCTTCTTCATCCCTGTCAGTCTCCTCCACAGATCCTTATGATCCTTCCTCTTCTTATGGTTTTGTTCTTTTAAATTGCTCTAAGTCTGCCAGTAAAAGCGAATGTCTAAATATATAACTGATACACCCATTCACCTTGGGATGAATGTTTTATTGGTTTGGATGTCATCATATTCCTCACAATCACACGTTCCTCCTTCCAGCACATATGGAAAGCAGCTGTATCATACAGGCACTGCTCTTACAGTTTAAACCTGAGAGACTCAGAAGTTCAAAATTAAAACAATAAAATAATAACTCTGACCTCTTCTTAGCAAGCCCTAGTTTTAATCATTGCAGAAATGAAGAAGGTCAAAGAGAAAGTAGAAACTGAGCATGGAATAGTAGTTCTTCAGAAGATACTATTCCATAGGAGAAAAGCACTATTACTCTGTATCTGTGTGCAAATGTTCTCAAAAAAAGGAGAAAAATACCTAAGTTTCTGATTCTGTCTTCAATTTTATTGAAGAAACAGGAGTGAATATTTGCATCTGGCATAGTCAGATGATCATAATGCTCTAAAAATAACATTCAGTGTTTAACTAGAACTTTTCATCCCAATATCTTAAAGCCATTTACTGGGGTGGATAAGGTATATTGTCCCCCCCACTTCACAAGACAGAAGAATCAAAATTCTGTTGAGTTAATTCACCTGCCCAAAGATAGGCCTTATTTTCACCTAAGGGACAGGACCAGATTAATGACAATCCAGGAAGCTGAATCCTGTTCTTCCATTCACTCACTCTGTTGTATTTCCCCACGGCAGCGCATTTCACATTAGGGGATAAGGGAGAGGCCATGGCACCTTCCAGGACACCCTCATGCCATGCACACCCAGCTATGCCTGGCCCTGTGGGCTAATAATGTCCCACAAACTGGGAACAAACAGAGAACTGCCGAACACTTAATCTACAGAAAAGCTTTAAATCATTAGATCAAATGATCACCTAAACTTTGTCCTTTTAAGTCCATGAGCAGACATGGCCGAGACAGCAGAGACTGTAGTTTGAATCCAAGTCCTTGACTACTGCAAGCTCTTGGCACAAATTGCTCAGTGCAGCAGGAAATACTCTCACACAGCAATGCACAGGGCTGGTGCCTGGTTGCAAAGAGCCTCCCACTCACATGGCCATCAGGACAGAAACCTTTCAGCATGACTGCACAGCACATAGCAATCAGCCAATGCTATATTTAGACTGAGAAGTTTTCTTTCACTCCAGCTGCATTGGGAGACCGCATTGCATACAAGACCCAGAATTAGCTCCTTGACTTCATTGCTCCACTAACACACCGCTTGCTTTCTCCTTCCCTTCCGATGCCCTGACTTTAGTGAGCCACAACAAAAGACCTTTTCTGTAGCTGAAATGGGACTGTGGTGTATGGGTATTTTCTTGACACATCTATTCATTCATGCTGCATAATCATTGACATGTTTGCTTTTACTGACAGCTTTTGCTCTCTTCTTTTTAAACTTAGCATCTGCCAGTTACGAGTTACTACACCTCCTATTTACAGCAGTACCTTGCTCTAAACCTGCATTTATTTTTTTCTCACATAAAGCACAATTCATGTGTTTTTCCTATGTTGTTTCAGTTAATAGAAAAAATAAGTCCTCCCAAGATACAAAAGACAAGTAAGTAACAGGCAGAAAGAATCATGACTGTCACTTTTCAGGATAAACATAAATACAATCAGAGTATTTTTTCTCATCCCAAATCTTCCCTGCTACCATTTCCAATGAGGCTGTTCATGGCAGTCTACAACACCCATTATTAAGAAAGATGCTCTTCCAGGTCGCAAGACCATGGGATATGCTGCAGCTGAGCTATGCTGGTCACACTGGTGCTGTCTATCATTTCATATTATCTGTCTTGCTACTGCACCAGCAATCTCCTGGTGTCAGAAGCTCTTGGGAAAGAACTTAAATAAATCTTCAGTTACAAGTTTGGCTTGGAACATTTCATCTCTGAAAACAAGAATGTTGTAAAGCTACACTGATGATTTCATACACGTGACCTCTCTAATATAACAGATCATCTTCCTAATGGGGCTGAGATGAAGAGATGTCAGATGGTAGAGGTGAGAATCCCTGCTCCATATCAGGAACCAGGAGATCATCCAAGAACATGGCAGGGGACTTCTTGATGGCTACCAACATAGGAAAGGGAATCGAAATCTGAAATAGTTGTGAATTAGTCAGATATCTAGCAGAAGTGCTCTGACTGGGAAGTGGCCAGCACATGGAGACAAGCAAGATAAATGTGAAGAATGTGTTCACTTTATTGCTAACTCATCTCTGTGTCTCCCTTTCTCCCCTGCATGTTTATTGCCTTTTGATGGTGTTTTCCAACAGCACTGTAACTTTTCAATGTACAGGCTGATAGGCCACAATGTACATATAAGAGAACAGTGAGGCCTGGATTTTGAATACTTCCAGATTTCTGGGTGCATACTTCCATTGTTCATCTTAATAAGCACATAATACTGGGATGACAGGATGGAGCAAGGACGAGGAGATGCTGAAGGCAAGTGTAGCCATCCAGTGGTCACTCAGAGCTCAGCCACACAGTGAGTGCTGCATGGAGTCAGGAGGATTTCCTGGGATTAGTCCCTAAAGATGTGAGAGAAAAAAGCTCCTTAAAGCTCTGGCAGAAAGAGTGCAGGACACAAACTCATTTGACATTTTAGTGACTATATTTTGGATTCCATGAGATGATAGGAAATACCTCAAAACTTTAATATAAGTCTTCCTATTTGTTAATTTACTATACAAGCTAAATATGCAATATTCCTAGAGTGTTACTTCAAATTCACATTCTAGCAGTATCAACAAGCTCAAGTTGGGCTCCAAGCCTGATGATCAGTGATAATATAATGATTTCTACTGAATGTCAGCTTTGTCCATAAAGATTTTAAATCAGACAGGGAAGAAATAAAAAAATGTCACTAATCCTCTAAACCATCAGAGACTCCACATGCAAAGAGTTAATGTGACTTTCATGGTCACCCTAGGAAGCTGTGGTCAATACGTGAAGTGAATCTTTGTGTCCTGTGTTTTAGTCCTGTGTCCTGTGACCCCTGACACAACTTTACTTTCTACACTGTGCATTCTGCAATGAGAAGCTCATTGATTTAAATTCACATCACCTTACATTTGCCAAGTGGCTATTAGGGAAATCATAGGAGCATAAAAAATGGAAAAAAAAAACCCAAAAAAACAAACAAAAAAACAATGTACTAGCAATTCAGCTATTGTGAAACAATATTTTTTTTCTTGTCACAGAAACAGAGTGGTTAGATTTCAGGGTTTTATCTTAGGTAGAATGGACAAGATTTGTGTTTTGGCTTCCAGATATCTTTGGGCACTGAACTGCCTATAAAGAATAAGGTATCAATGGTGTATTTTGCTGATGTGTCAGAAGTCATTTTTGTAAAGTGCTTGTAGATGACTACAAAAGAGAGATCATAAAAGGCTACAGAATTATCAGTAAGTAAGGACATTTGGCCTCAAAGGATCACAACTGATAAAACTATCAATTGTGATAAAGAAAGTTCATTTTTTTTATTAGGAATGGACTGATAGTGTCCAGAGTTAGGTTAGGGTTTTAATTTAGGTTTGAGGGCAAATTGGACAAATGTTCAGACATATTAACAGCAATATCCTGCGGCTGATTTTATGAAATTCAGGAATGTCTGAACCAGAGAATAGGCCCCTTCCAGTATTGGATCCATCTGCTATTTTGATGTTAAACACAGATATGTATAAAATAAAGTGCAGAGAGGTACAATTCAAAATTCTACTTGGGTCGTCTTTATTTTTCAGCTTTAATTAAAAAAAAATAAATGTTTTGCTTAATCAGAGGTTGTATATTATGCATTTTTTTTCCAGCCTTAAATCTTGGAAATTTAATGAAATCTTGGTAGTGAGCAATGAGTAGGCATGTTGAGTGTTGGAGTGTCTGGGGTTAAGCCTTCAAAAAAACCCAATCTTGTTGTGGTTCCACTATTGCTGAACAGTAAAATAGGCCCTCTTGACTCAGGCTGGCTAAGCATCAGGTCAGCATTAAGCCCTTTAAAAACACACCACATCCTCTCTTCCTTTACAAAGAATTGGTATAAAATTGACTTATTAAATCTCACTAATCTGGTCACACACTCCTCTCTGGTTGTTATGTTAAAACAGATCTATCCCGAAAGACCTTGAGAAAAGAGGACATGAACCATATTTCCCTTGAAGCATCTCCTTCTGATCACTGTTGCTGTTGGGTACTGGCTGCTGGACTGTATCAGCAATGGATCTGACCTACGGTGGCAATTCCTGTAGCCCTCTTCCCAAAGTGTGCTAAGTTTTCAAATTGAGAAGGAAGTTTTCCTCTGAGAAGGAAGAGGTAAACTACCATTCACAATTAATTGAAACACAGCACCTTCACTTTTATCTCCTAAGGTATTTCTAGTAGGTAAGATAGAACAACTTGCTTCACAAAACTCAGAGATTTCCTCCTGCAAGTTGAATCCCCTTTGCCATTCACATGAGTGAATTATCCTTTCTCAATTATCAGAATGAATTAAAGCAGCTGTTCTTGGAAATGCTTATATTTTATATATTTATACTTCTATAAATCACTGTCAGCATCATCCTCAGGTAAAAGTTCAGAGTCCTAGGAAGACATTCATAAATATTTATGTTACTGGTCTGGCATGAGCTGTCCTAATAAGTGGACTTCACTGTACAGCTTTAGGAGTGTCTTCTCTGGTCAAAATATCATATGAAGCATGAGAAGTGCGAAGAAAAAGCTTTAAACCACAGCATAATAGCTACATAAATATAAAATCTAAACAAAGAAATGGTCCTCAGAGTAATAAAGCTAATTCAATCTGTTTTCATATGGCTTAGGATTTCAGGGATAGACCCTCCATTTCCTCAGAAAGGGTTAACAATGACTGATACTCTCTTTTAACAATGACTGATACTCTCTTTCACTCACCATGTTTTTATTCATAAAGGCAACTCCTTTAACAGTTACATTCCAGCCTTCTCCTCAAAGAGGACTCTCACACAGACCCTACATAAAAACTGTAGAAGCCTGGTATGTTCAGTAGTTCTTCCTGAAATTAACCAAAAATATCAAAAGCTTTCAGTGACACAAACATGTCATCACATAAACTCAGCTTCTCTTAGTAAAAGTCCAAGGAAAGTGATGTCCTTTTGACTGCTCCTGGAAACCATAACCTGCTAACCTTAAAGATCCAATTTTGCATTCTGCAGAGCTGAGTTTTACTCATGGCCAAAAGAGGTCTGGCTGCAAACATTACATTTGCTTCCAATTGAGTAAAGGGAAACTTTTCTGCAAGTATACTTGTACAGAGTTCCTGAATGACGTACATTAGTGATCAGTGCTTTCTCAGTTGTGACAATAATTAGAAATGGGGTCTGAACCAAAATTCTTGGAAGTAAACAACCCCATTCTTGGATTAATTTCCAACTCAAACCCAGATGCAGCTCTAAATTTCACAAATTAGTTCCCCCTCAACACAGAGTAGAACTAAAACTACATACCAGATATCCCAAATTCAAGATTTTTAAAATCCAGCTCTATATTTTGTGGTTTGGACACCAGTCTCTTTCTAGAGATGTTTTCAAGGTTAAAACCTAGTAACAGGCAAAGAGTTTCTAGTGTTTTTCTCCTCGGAAAATACTTCTATATATCTTTCAGCTGGTCAAATTATCCTATTTGAAACGCATTTGTAATGACTGTGTGACCTGGTTGTGAGGCTCTATCTGATCATTTGCAGACCCTGTTAAACAACAGCTTGTGCATGACTTTAGCAGATGGTTTAGCTAACATATAATTTCTACAGGTATATAAAATAACAGTTGGAATCAGAAAGCATAATGGTCTCAAGATTCTTTCTCCATTTTTGCAAAGTCATTTTCTTCTAGTTGTTATAGCTCAGCAGCAAAAGACCATATGGAGAAAATGATGGTGGGGTAAACTAAGCTGAATAACACTATTTAAGTATTAATTTAGAAGCCTTATTAATGACTGTATGAAAATGAGCATTTCTCATATAGTTACAAAAGGGAAGGTCTAAAATGCCCATATCAACCAAAGCAGTTTGATCAGCACTGATTTGGTCATGGTCATTAATATCTGCAGTCTCCAGAGAAAATTTATTTTGACATAGTCAGCAGTAAAGAGATGGTCGATAAAAAAAAAAATCCATAATTTATTTCCAGGAGATAACGTATTTTAAAGGATATGCATTATTAAAATTAAGAGGCAATGCATTGCTCAATGGTGCTTGGATTTTATTCCAGATGATAAAGAATCTGGATTCACAGCTGATACTTTTCAGAGTTTGGAGGGACAAAAAACCAGAGCAGAAGTAAGTAGTAATTCACGCCATACTTTGTCTGTGTCTGACTGAGGGAGTTGGAGGTCCTGGAAAGGAAGAGGCTACTCTGCAAGGCTACTCTGCAATTGTGCCCCTTGCAGCACTGATCCCAGCATGTGCATCCATACAGCAGCAAAGAGAAGCTCTGCAGTTTGCCCTACAACTTTTTCCATCAGGGTATAAACTGAAATGATATGTGATATCCTCTGTACCTGCGAACCTGCATTTCCTTTGGAATGAAATACTGATGTACAAGTGAAAGAAACACAACCCCCACCTACCCCCCTCACAGTGCTGGAATGAGGCTGTGGTGCTGCACGAGCTGAGCCGGCAAGGATCCTGCAAGGGCCTGTCAGTCCTAGAGTTGGCTCAGCCAAAGAGCCCCAGTGGGAAATTTCTGCTTAGGATCGTCCCCTAGGAGAACCCACCACTCTCTACTGACCATAGGGGAAATTGAACTCTGTGTCCAGAGTCAGCCTTTGCTATCATATTTGTTAATCATTTATCCTCTGTTAAATGCATGATATTAAGTTCAGCTAATATTAGTTCTGCTGCAAACAGTGGTGAATGCCTTGCGTGCAGAGTTGTGGGTGTTCTACACATGCATTAATGAGAGAATATGTCATCCTCTGGAGCAAAGTGAACATATATCAAAAAGTCCTGTCAAAATGCCTGCTCAGATGTATTTTTCTTAAATATTACATGCCACAAAAAGGGGATACAACTTTGCAAAAATGTTTACAGTTCCCATTCCAGTTTTTATTTCCAATCTGCCCTACCTTCTCATAGTATTTGGGATGCTGTAATTGTCCAGCTCAAACCTAAAACCAATCCAAAATCATTATTAAGTGGTGGGAATAGCTTCGCTTATTGACATCTGTGAATGTAGTGAAAGAATCCCCAGTACTGTCAGAAAATAAAAAATAACAATCAACTGCACCAAATGAAGATGGAGTTCATAAAACTATCAAAACATATAAAACTATCATTGCTAGTCCTGCAACACCCACATAAATGAGTCTAATTTACATGAATTGTGCCAAGCCTCATTTACCAAAGAAAATTTCTGTTGTCATGGATACATCAGTGAATTGGTCAGGAACACTTTTGTTCTATTTCTCAAATTAGAACATATTGATTACTTCATACAATATTTTTTCAAGGGGAAATGTTGGTTTTGGGAAATGGATTGAAAAGCATTTGCAAATGTTTTTTGAAGTAACGAAGACTTTGTCTCTAAAAATGGCCATTCTATGTCTCAAAATAACAATTCATAAAGAAATATAAGCAACTTAAATTACAAGTATATATTGAAAACAACCAAAGTATTTCCAAATTTCCAAAAACAAAATGTTACAGCTGATTTGAACCAAAACCATATCTTCTTGGATTTATAGCTCATGATGTTTTTAGATTTTTGACTGCTTTGTCCTGATTCAGGACATAAACATTTTTCCATACTGTTACATTTGGCCAGAATGTGAAACCTATTTCCTGCCTGTTTCTTTTTTACTACCACACTGATGGCAGTTCTCCTAACATAGTCACAGCTGTAAGATATTGGCTCTGCTGCAACTGTAAAGCTGCTTTTGCTAAGATATTTTATATCAGTTCCATAGGCTCAAAAGATAACTGTGCTGCAAACCCAATTTTTCACTTGGTAGGATAACTGTAGATATATAGTCTTACACACACACAAGTCCATCAGATCTAGCTTGTGTTAGCCGTAAATTTGAGTAGATTTTCCCCTAATCACATTAATTAATCTGCTTCACTGAAAGCATTCCTGTAATTCAGCAAAGGGCCTCTTGGGTCCCATATGAGCAATTTTAATGTTAACTGTAATCCATATTTTAATACTTGAATATGGTGATGGGAGATGCACTAATACCATGAAAATTGTCATATATATCTCCTGTTAGAAAAAAAAAAAGAAAAAAGAAAAAAAAGGGCAAAATTATTAGAGGTTAATAGACTTGCCGCATTGACTCTGCTAATTTTTTGTCCTGTTCTTAATCTCTTTTTGACCTCCTTATTGCTGCTCCAGTTGCTGTCTGTGACCTCAGGTAAGACTGAATTGCTTCTGTGCTCCAGCACCTGGACGTGAGAAGAGCTGAAGAGGGACCATGGATTGTGTTCCTTTCCCTCGGCTGATGCGCTTCTCTGCCTTCCAATCACAACGCTAGAGCAGAGGGGTGTAGCTTTCAGTGGAATTTTATGGCATATCTACAATAAAAACCAGTTTGGGGGCTATTCTTGTATTCTGAGAGCTGCTGGCAAGGCACAACTCGTATTCAGAAGGGTAACATTTCTTGCCCCCAAAAGCAGAGTGTTTATATGGAAAATAGTTTGCTGGAAGCAGTACTTGTCCCATTAAATCCCTGCAGCAGGTCTGGATAGGGTTGGGAAGAGCCCTGTGTGGCAAAGCTCTGTCATGCCCAGGAGCACTCTGACACCAAAGCACTACAGGCAATCCTGGGCTCAGGCCTGAGTCCTTCCCCAGCCCGGTATTATTTACTGTCGTGGACCTGCCTGTCCAGCCCAGCACCCCAACAAGACTGGGAAGAAAGAAAACTGCTGGCAAAGGTTTCCAGGACACACAGCCAGTAGACAAAGAGTTACTGGCACGAATATAGCAAGTGCCACCTGGAGGTTAAGCCCCAGAGACAAACCCCTGACTATGCAGAGGGTGGGGGATCAGTCAGAGAACCTCACCTTGAGAGCTCACTGAGCCCTCATCTAAAACACTTAGCAAAGGGTGGAGTGATATTGATGGTGAAGTGATATTTTGTTGTCATTGGTATCATGGAAAGCTTGAAAAGAATTATTTCGTACAATTCCTAAAATAGCATTGTGATGAATTTCAGCTTGTTTGAATGAATGCTGGGGACTTTTTTTTCTCTATTGGCTGAGACATTCCTTTAAATCTATAAATACCTGAAAGCAATTTTTTTTTTGTCGATTCGTTTGTTTATATCTTACAGAGATCTTGCTAATAAAGAGAAGGCAGGGAGCATGAAAGATGGAAGAGAGAGGTTCAGCATTTTGAATTTTGACCCTAGCATTGCCTCTGGACAAACCACTAAACAATTGAGTTTGCATATGATATAAATTTCTTAGCCCCTTGTGGGTAATGAGAGCTGCAGGATAATGAATCACATCACCACTTCAAAAGATAATAAGTACAACCCTAATGTTTTCAAATTTCATAAAGATGACACAAGGGCAGCTGGAAACCTGCCAAACTTCAGAAGAGTTATTGAATTATATGCACTGTATCGAGGCACAACATGCATGGATGAAAAAAATCAATGTTTTGTAGAAAGAAACAGAAACTGGAAAATAATATGATAATGGATAAACAGACACACAGGGGTCCACATTTTTGTTCTGTGATATTCCACAGGCTGATCATGTCTTGTTCTTGATTAATTAGTCTCCTCCATGGTGCGATCAGCACAGTGCTTCTGAGATGGTAGACAATTCTGTTCTTGCTCTCCTCGTGTGTACTTCAAAAAAGATACCAGTGATCTCAAACATAGGATCTGCAGTTTTATCACATTTGTTAACAGGTAGCAGCTCTCAGCATAAATTAAGTATATGACCCAATAAAGTTGTGTAAATACACTGCCATTAAATATGTGTAATAGCTATTATAATTTGATATATTTGTAGCTGTCAGCAGGTTTGGACTGGGCTGTGGGTGTTCCTGCGTGGCAGTTCAGGCAGAGGTGGCAGCCAGCAGACCCCTGGAAGGCATGCTGACAGCTCGGGGAGTGCTGGCTGCTGATGAACAGGGACCTTTGCAGAGGTGGAGCCAGCAGTGCCCTGAGAGCCCTTTGGGGGATGCCAGCACAGCCCTGGGAACAAACAAACAAACTTCTTGTGTCTGGCCATCCTGCATGTGAGGAGATCTCTGCTTTCCTCCTCAGCACTGAAGAGTCCCAAACACCACCAGAGCCAAAAATGGCAGTTGTAAGTAAAATATAATAAGAGTTTTCTTTTTTTACTACTATTGAAAGACATGGGGTTTGTGGTTGTCTTTGTCTGGTTTTGTGTTAATACTCCACAATTTGGCTTGTGAAAAACCAACAATAGTATTTTAGGACTTTATTTCAAATACAGCATGGGGAATGAGACTGACCAACTTCTTTAGTTAGGATAAGTCCCATTTCTATATATCCTAGTCTTGCTTTTTCACTCAAGAAAAACTATTGAGAGTTGGTAAAGAAATCATTGGATTTTAAGTGCAGAAAGAAATAGCCTTCTTTCTCAGAGGCGTACCAGAATCACTTCCAGGTATGACAAGAAATCAGGAGCTTGCATCGAAGTTCTGGGATTTAATTTTGTTCTTCCTCTTTTATCATCAAAATGACGAAGGACTCAGGGAATGCTTTGGACTGGAAGTGGCAATGAGGATTTCAAACACCCATTTAAATATAACAAACTACATTTAAAAAGGAAAAAAATAAGGGCATAAGGTGCAGGACTTTATTTCATCTGCCCTTACATTATCACCACTCTGAATGGGGGCTCAAAATTACTATTTATGAGATATTTTACTCTAAATACTAAGGGAGAAAAATTTGGCCAAAACTCATGACAAGTCCTCTGTTTTGTCAGTGTGAAATACTTGATAATTTGTAATGCATTTAGCCATTAATCATTTTAAAGGGCTTTTAAATGGGCATGGAAGTCCTTTGAGTATTTTCCATATACAGACATTGGATCAGAGATCTTTGCTACAAATTACTTTTGTCTGGACTTCTAATGCAAAATCAACTTGAGAACAAGGGAAATACATCACTGTTAAATTTTATTATAAGACAGAGCCCTTATAACACATCATGGGAAACATTCTTGAGCTCCTCTATTAATAACAGCAGTGCCTGATTTCTTTGGTTTAAACTTACCTTTTTCACATTTTCTTGTGACATTTTCCAGATATAAATTGTTATGATGAAGAGTCATTCAAAGCAAGGGAAAAAGCTATAATTATGTTTCTCTTTTCTAAAAGAGAGTGGGGCGGGGGGGGATTATTTTACACAGATCAGTGAAGGACACCCTAATAAAGACTGGTCTGGAACATTTCTTTTTATGACAATTGACTTATCAGCAAGAGCCATTGTAGCAAATCTGGAAATTACATAATTGCCAGAAACTGTAGATATTTGACTTGGCAAGAACTTTAGGTGTCTCTGATTTATTATTGTAAGAATTTGGCTCTGCAAAGATGAAGAAATGTTTAATGAAAGAACAGCAGAATTCAAATGAAACAGGCATAGATCTTGTTTTCAGAGGCTATATTTGAATACATTGTCACTTCTACTGTAACACAAATAAACTAAACTGAAAATTTCCAGGGTGACAAACTGGCAGAAAGATCAATCTGCAAGAAAATACTAATTTCAACAGCTACACACTCATCTTTTCCTCTCCATTTTGAACTACCCTTTGGGCAAGTTCTTCGTGGGTCATTCATTATACTAGATGTTATTCTTTTTAGCACAGGCAAAATAATAAAACTGTAAAGCTGAAAGAAACTTGCTAATGAGGAATTGCATTTTTAAAATCTGTCTTTCACAAGGCACTGAAGCACTTTCAAGCAGCAAAGTTTAACAGCATTAGGTATTATTAAATTTAAGAGAAATGTAGGTGACTAAGATCAGAGTGGTGAAGTGGGAATACTGTAAGTAGTTATTTTAGGTTCGGAGAGCTTGCACAGAAATTCTGAAAACACCCATAATTATTATCTGTATCAGAAGACCAGGTCACCCCACAAAAGATTATGGTGAAAGTCTTTGCTTAAACCACGTTCATCAAAGAGATTTACTTTGGCAAGTCCTCCAGGAGACATTTTCCCTTTGATAAAGTTCAGCCTCGTTTTCTGGAGAAATGCTGTTTCCTGAAAATGGTTTATCATCTGCTCTTTACTATCTCCTTATGTTTCTCATGTTATCTTCCTACCTCATGGAGGAGTTGTTAAGACATCCCACAGCTGATGTGGCATTCAGCTGGGCGGCAGCAGCTGGAATCAATGCCACACTGCTGCTCCTGGCAGCAGCTGCTGACTGCTGCAAAGGGGAAAAATCCTGCTGGGGTGTGAGATCCACATTCCTATCTCTGAGAAGACACATGTGCTGGCACCACCATCATCCATTAGACCAGAAGCCTTGAGTCTGCTATCAGGCTGGAGCTTCTCTGCTGGCACTTGGACAGACCACATCCCTGCCAGGGCTCTGATCATCTTTGCTATGGAGGAGTAAAAAGCTCTGTTAGAAAAAATCTTTCTCTTGAAGTGGAAAACTCAGATTATGTATTTCAGTGTCAGGAGATTAGGAAGAAATATAGCAAAAAGTCACATAGACCCACCTTGTTATCTCTTTTTTTTTCCAAGAGTCAATAATGAATAGATGTTAGTGGACATGTTGGAAAAGGGGAGATGCATCAAAAAGTCTTACTTTTCTTAAATTATAGAGACATTATTTGCAATAAATTAATATTGCTTCATATTTATCCTATTCTGTATCAACCCTGATATCGTTAATTACTGAGGCTGCATTGGCAAAGGCGTCTCCAGACACCTGAACATGAAATCTTCTTTCCCCAACCTTGAGTAGACTATTCCAATTAAGTTTTTAGCAAATACAAGCAAATGAGTATTCATGTAGTCATTAGCAACAAAATATGGAAGCATCACAAAATGGAGCACTTCTAAACTGTTCAGCCTGGGCTTCACCACCCAGTCTATGTTACCAGGAGGCTTGTGCTGCATGTCATGTGTTGCAGCTGAATGGGGTAGCTTATTTACCAATGGAGAGAATTCCATTTGATGCTGGCCTGAAGCCCTACATCAAGAGTCAAACCTGTAGTTGTGTCATTTCAGGTGACTCTTAAGTAGTTTGGGGGGGG
>VXBU01011881.1:63809-84638 GCA_013400315.1 Bombycilla garrulus
GGGGTGTTATTTTGGTTCATTCGGATTTTATTTTTTTTTAAGCTCATTTAGGACAAACTGGAGAAAGTCTGTTTGGTATGAGAAGAACTATCTATTACTTTTTTTTTTAATTGGTTTTCTTTAATAGCTTAATCTAAAAAGAATTTTGATTCTCAGTGCAATTGTACAAATGGAAACAGGAAGCATTTTGAAGTGGTAACAGGATCTGAACTCTCTACTGATGCAAGATGACATGAGACCAACTCACAAAAAAATTGACTCAGTATCTTACAGGAAAACATGGGCCTGTTATAGATTATTATTTTTTTGTATGATATAAGGAGGGTTAATATGAAAAACTTTATGGGTGTTTTCACATATTTTGCATTATTGCGAAATATTATTGCATTTTTGCATTATTGTCTTTATTCTGATATATTATAAAACTGGTATTTAAATCCTCTGAAAAATTCCATGTTTTTTACTGTAACTTATTTGACTATCTACCTTCTTTTGTATTTCATCAGAAGCATATGCAGTGCGTGGTCTGCTCTTTAAAAGCTTTTACATGGCAATTAAAAACCCCACAAGAATTAGGTTACCAGTTATTTTACAGCTTTTTTTTTCATCTGCAAAGACTTATTCTATTTTTGTGTGAATACATTGTTGGTAGAATATATGTAGTTTATATGCTATAGCTTAGGCTGAGTAACAGCTGATATTATTATTATTACCATTATTATTATTAAAAACCAAAAAACCTGGACTTAAAAAATGTTCTTTTAGCAAAATTTGTTCTTCTCCTCCTAGAATGTAGCTAGGGAAAAATACATTATTTGGGTCGCATTAATACTTTAAAGCAACTTCTGTCATACTTCAGGAAGTTAAATTGGCAAAATTTTGAGGCTTTGGAAAATCTGTTTCCACATACTCAGGGGAGATACACTTGAGTTAGCAAGAATTAATCTGCACAGAGAATATTCCTTTCTCTCCTGTCAACATGCTGCAATTCACAGAAAAAAAAATAAAAACCAAAAAAAACAAAATCAAAACCAAAACCAACCAACCAAGCAACAAACAAACCAAGGAAAAAACTTCCATCCAAATAAAAAAAAAAAAAAAAAAACCAACAAAAAAACCCCAAAAAACCACCAACAAAAGCAAAACATAAACAAAATTTATTGTAAAGTATTAAGAGCCTTTTGGTCAATGTTTCTGAACAATTCAGATGCTGTTATAGTGAGGTAAATTAGAGCTGCAGAATTTAATTTTTTTCCCTGCTCTCAGTGGTACTATTTTGACATTCATGACTGACAATGATTTATAATTTGATGAAATTGAACCCACAAAAAAACTATTGTTCAGACATATCAGACATAGTGCAAATTTTCTCTTTCAAAAGAGTTTGCAGCCAACAAAACAAACCCAGTTACCTCTACGCCATTTTGCATTTCTGGGATGGTCTATTAAGTGTTAAAGATTTAACTTTTGTGTGGGCTATATGAAAGTCTTGTCACTTGAGATTTGAGTCATTTGAGATTTCTCCTAATGAAAATATTTCACTACTGGCAGGAAAGACGTGATTTTGACCAAAGAACTTATTTAAAATATGTGGAAGAAGGTCATGCATAAGGACAAATATAATAAAACCAATTAAAGAAGACAGTGACAAATACCATGTACAAATATCTGTGATATTATTTGAGATACAAGTATCAACAGGAACTGTGTTTCCTCAGAAGGAATGAATGGATCCAGACTGGAGAGCAAATGATACCAGTAAGTAAGCACTACTTATTTCTGGATTTGCTAAACAAAATATTTCATCATAAACCTCCTGCCTGGATAAGAAGACATGTTATTTTTACTTGATTAGCATAAATGGGAAGGATGTTAGAGAAGCAATATCTACAGAGAGAATTATGGGTAGTTTTTAATCAAACAACTAGTAATCAAGTCAGCTGAAAACAAATTGAAGATACTACGAAGTATTAAAAGGTTTGAGAGAAAGAAAGAAAAAGAAAGGAAAAGAAAGAAAGAAAGAAAGAAAGAAAGAAAGAAAGAAAGAAAGAAAGAAAGAAAGAAAGAAAGAAAGAAAGATTGCATTAATTTACTAGCAGTGGGTATTGCAATAATGCGGTTAAAGGGTGAATTCAGGAGCAGCTCAGCCTTTTGACTCAACACTTGCATCCCGGCATCACACAAATCCTGATTTAAAATAATCCTCTGAGTCTCTGGGAACAGACAGGGCAAAATAAAAGAACATGGCTGCAGGTCACAAAAACATTCAATGCAATTTAATTAAAACCAAAAGCTGGCAGAGGCTAGAGCTGTCACCCAAGAAGTGACAAATTTGAACAGGCCACTGGGACCCATCGGGTATCTTCAAATGCAACACTCAATCTGATCCCCCAGTGATTCACTGAGTTTAAATACACAAACAACTCTTCCTATCAACTTGTAAAACCTCCCTCATGCCACAGACCACTGAATTTCACACAGTAATATACATACAAGCTCAGTAAAATGACAGAATATGTATTTCAGATGAACAGAAGCTATTTGTTGAGTTGTGCTTACACAGCAACAGGCTGCCAATGTTGGTTGCTACAGCCCATGAGTAAACTTGCACTGATTCTGCCAGGAACAGGCACAGCAGCACCAGGCCAGCCTAGGCTGTGCAAACGCTTTCTAGTTGCCCTGTGCTCTTTACTGCTGCCACATTGGCACATCAATACCCAGCATTACTACCTTGAAGATCCTCGGGTGATCTTTGACTTAGTTCTCACAAGCTCTCCATCTTTCATTAAGTCTGTAGCTTCCAGCTTCGGAGCCCTCCACAGGGCTTGCCAGGCAAATTCCTACAGTACCTTTGGAGAAACTTCACACTAATAGTGTTGAAAAGTCTTGGATTCATTCCCCCACACTGTGCCAGCATTACACACACGCATACATGTTGCCAAAGGCATTGACCTCAGCAGTAGAGTCACCTGAGGCTCTCTGTGTGCAAGAGAAGAGGGTGCAAGTTAAGCCTTCAGTATAATGACCTGTCTTTGACAAATACATTTTATTTTTTTTTATTTACAGAGAAAGAACATATTGAATACAACCAACCTGGAAATTTCTGTACAAGAAGGAAAATAGGAAAATAGGAAAATAGGACAGTTATGTGTTTTCTTCAATGTCAGGAGCTGAAGATGATAACCCATTTATATGATCCATGACCTACTGAAATCTCATTGAGTCTCTTTTTTGTTCTATGATTTTACAGCACCACTTAAAATGAGGTGTAGCACCATTCAAAATGATTTTGTGATGTAGATACTTACTACTAAATTGTAGAAGCCTCCACTCGAAACATTACTTTTACATTATTACTGGTCTTGCTTTTGTCATTGTTGTTATCTTTCTACACTCTCAAGAAAAATACTGAAAACAGAGAAATGTAAATACTGCTTTAATAGAAATAATACAACTTGAAACTCACTTTCAAGGGAACTAAAAGCAAGCTGATGAAGTGCTCTCTACCCTGATGCAAGCACAGTAAGAATTGATGAATGCATCTGAGAAACGTTCAGGTAGCTAAAACAAAAGGAGAAGCCATAGCACAAGGATATTTTGAGTGCGGGTCTCACCTTCAGCTGCAGCTGAGTCCCATAACCTCAGCTCATGACCCTCTGCACCAGGAAATTCCCACTAGTGATCACACCAACTAGGTCAGCCCAGTTTTCTTGGCTCCGTGGGGGCCAAGTGCAGGAGAGAGACTGAAACACTGCACTGCAAATGCACGACACAGCAGCACAGCTGTGGG
This sequence comes from Bombycilla garrulus, assembly GCA_013400315.1. NCBI lineage: Eukaryota > Metazoa > Chordata > Aves > Passeriformes > Bombycillidae > Bombycilla > Bombycilla garrulus. The sequence continues at coordinate 67,600 of VXBU01011881.1, forward strand.
AAAGCATGTGGAGATGGGCAACTGTGGGAGCCTCACACTTAATACCTAAGCTTGGAGAGGTCTGCAAAAATAATCTTCCTTCTACTGAGAGGATTTGAGAAGGGAGGAGGGGTGTCATATGGGGAACACCTTCCTGTGTGTTCCTACAGCAGCAAACACAACAGCTCCCCAATGCTTTCTGAGGCCCTTGGAAACTAGCACAACACAAACAATAACACATTATCATTGCTTTTAGTCCTTACCTGTTTTCTCCCAAAAGCTTAACCTGCCAAAAGGAGGGAGGAGACCAGAACCAGAAATGGAATACACATTCCCTGCAAAAGAGAATCACATCATAACTCAAGTAACAGAGATGTTGTATGCAGGTTGCTGACAGGTTTGAAGCCATAGCTTAGAGAAACCCTAAATCTCCTCTTCTATTTACACTTCTGGCTCCTCTTTCCCCATCAGGAGTGCTACACTAATCACTTACAATCCTCTTTTCAGACTTGGGTGGTAACTGTGCGGTCAAAAGCACTCTTGCTGCAATTAAGCTTTGTCTCCTTTATTAGTAGGTATAATCACATTCTCCCACACCCCTTGCTTGGAGCAATTTGCACATTTTCTGACTATATTCCTATTCTTCATTGCCTAGAAGGTTGTAGAAAGTGTATTTTTTTCACATACTCATAAAGAAACGGACAAAAAGCTTTGTTCTCAAGTTTAGCAGCAGGATGGCTGGCTATGTAAACAAAATTCCTGTTGCCTGGTCTGCTCTTTAGGTGAGTTACACTGTGGGGTAAGGCTCAAATGAGACTTGGTACATGTATAAAGAGGAAAGACAGAAGTTCTGGTTTTGGAATACTGTGGATCTGTTTTTGCCAATGTGTGAATAGTGTCAGTGCTGTAGCACAGTCAGTGTATGGCTTTGCTCTGATAGCTCTGCACTGCCATTGCTCCCGCTGTCCAAAGCCTGTGAGACTGCTCTGCTGTCCCACCAGGGGTGCCCAGCAGCCCCATCAGTGTCACTCTGGCGCACACATTGTTCGATACCTTCCTCCATTCAAGAAATTGGTGGGAAACCACAGTTTGCTTGAATGGGTTTCTCTGTACACTCTGGAGCAGGGGGAGGAGAAACACATCTAAGAGACTTGCTTGTTCTCCCCATTTTTAAAACTATAACTAGCACAGTGCAATAGAGATTAAATTATATCTTTATGGTATTTTTTTCCACAACCACACAAACAAAATCTAAGATCTTTTTTCAGTATGATGTTCTCATTAAAGATTTTAACCTAATTTAACACTTCATGTGAACCCTCATAGACAATAGCATAACAAAACCCTAGTATTTAAAACAGAATAGAACATGTAATTACCAGGGTGAATCTTAGAATAGTTTAATGTCTTTTGTTATGGTAAAATAAATAAATAGGGTTTCAACATTTAGGTCTCAGTCTTGCACAGACGTGTCCCTGTGTGGAGCTGTTTGCGTGACTAGATCTTCCAATAATTTCCATTATTAAAGAGATAATTAGTGCATAATGAAAAATGCTCAAAGAACTGTCTCTATTATAGAGAAGTGAATCTAAAATTTCTCATTATAGTGTTCTTTTTATTCAGTAGGATCTTGGAGCCCCAAAGGGTTTGTATGTACAATTTATCTACCTTCCATCTTATGTGTGATTGTTTTGTAACACAAATATTCTTCTGTTTAAGCTTGGAACAGGGACAAAACTTTCTTGGGCTCATCTCTTTTTTTCCTTTTCTTCCCTTTGTGTTCTCTAAGTGCTTACAGAATGATTCCAGTGCAACAAAGTCAAATCCTGAACAGCTGAACCTATTGTTATTGATACAGTTATTGTCATTTGTCTTCGTTTTTATTTATACAAAAGTAATGACTTTATTACAGATTTGTTTCTAATTCATAAAAAAAAAAACCTCACTATGATTATTTTTTATAGTATATGTGCCTTTTGTAGAGCCTTTTGTGACCACAGATTTTCAACAAGACTCCATTTTTGTCCTATCTGTCAGAGTCCACATTCTTGAAAAGATGGCCAGGATTGCTTGCTCACTGAATGCTTCTCAATTCTCCCTGCGGAAAACTACTAGATGGGGCAGACATATTCAGCTTTGGAGATAAGACACTGTTTTTCTACTTTTTTAGTTGACATCTAGGTAAAAATATTTTATCTAAATTTCAGAATTCTTCTTGATTTGTTTTTACATGTTGCAGTTATGTGACAAACCTTTCTTGGTGTAAAGATAGGTAAAAAATTGTTGTTCAGAATAGCTGGAAGAGAATTCAGTTCCAAAAGTTTACAGTTGTATTTTCCTAGGAAAAACTATAGTAAGTCCTTTAAAGAGAAGAAATCTCCCAAAAGCTAAAGATAATACTTGGCTGCTGATTTCCTTCTGAGAAGATTGAAGAATAGGAAGCTTTAGTAATAAGGCAAGTGAAACTTGTATTACAATGATTAAACTGGATTTCTTAGGAAAGAGAGATCATGGCCCCAAATTTTAGTGCGCATTTCTCCGCACCTGTGCTGGATTTAGCTTTCCTTGTCACCTGTCTCATGAATATTGGAATGAGTCATGCTCAGAATGATGGAGGTGGAATAGATCATCTAACAACAAAAGATCTGTGTCATTAGGGAATTTATGTGGCTGTTGCAAATGCACATATTATTAGAGTGTAGCAAAGCAATGCCAGGAGAAGACGCAAGGCAGTTGCCGTAGATTGTAATGTGATACCACAGATTTTTGCATTGCTATTTCCCTGCACAACACAGAGGGTGGGAAGGGTGAGAAGGAGAGGAAGTGAAAACTACTGCTGAAGAGGTACCAAAAGAAAGTGTCATGAGATGAAAAAGGAAAGTGAATACTATGATGCAATACTGAAGGTTTCTTCAGCATAAATAAATGTGCCTTCTAGGCATGATGCAGCTTCATCATGCACATCTTTGGCACAATAGAACTGCTTCTTTACTTCTGCCTGTGTTAGACTAAATTTGATAACAGCAGGTAGGCACACAAAGGAATATAGACTGCCTGAGATCCACACTGAAAATTTGTAGAAATCATGTAGAAATGTAGAAACACATGTAGAAAATCAGCTGTTAACTGTTTTATAGAATCAGGTCCTCAATACTACGATTGTATTAGAGGTCCTTATACTGTCTACAAACAGGAGGATTTTACAAATTATTTATCTGGCTGGTCAGATGTAATGTCATGCATTTTGCCATGCCAGGTTGACCTACGTCAAAGCCATCTCAGGTTCATTCCTTCTGGGAACACCACACTTATGCTATGGGTCTTGGGCTCAGCGTGAAAAATCACAATGCATATATGAAGTAAAAGTCAGTGCAACGGCACTCTGAAGTGACCCTGGCATGACTCTGGGAGAGTTAGGCTCTGGACTCTATATGTTTGTGATATAACTAGGCACAACACATACTAGGATCTATACATTTAAAGAGAAATAACATACTTTCATCAAAGAAATAATCCTAACTTTGCTTTCATGATTTTAAATATTTGGAAATATTTCATGTCTTTCCAAATAGAAGTAGGTATCAAAAGAAGAAAAAAAAATACAACGCAAAATTTTTTAGTACTTTCAGTAATGCACTTTTAGCTCCTTCTTGAACAGGGACATATAAATCGTTCTGAGTGGTAGCTCTTAACACAGGAAAAATATCAGCAGCTCAGGCAAGGGGACTTTCTTTTTATTTGAATACTTGTAACAGACTTCAGAGAATGTGCATGACTAACTATAAAAATGTACATACAATGATAGAAACACAATTTATTTTTTTTAAACGTAAATGCCCTACAAATTAATGCATGATAACACAAAATTCCTTTTCTTCCCTTTCCTTTCTAGCTTAGCTCAGAAACCACAAAGTCATTCAGTTTTGGATCCATTCCTATTTCTCAGACTCCCCAGGAGGTTTAGTGAAAGCAAGACATAGCTTTTTCCGGGAACCCCGTGGGCATTACTACATGTTTTAGATGTAGATAAGGCTGCTACACTCTACATTTGGGAAGTCAAGATTTCATTTATAAGGTGCTGAAGCTGAAGGCTTTCATGTCAAGCCCTCAGCTCACAATCTCCAGCAAAAGAGGAAATGGAGGGTATGTCAGCAGCAGGCAGCCAGGCACAGAACAGAGACGTGGCAGCTCAGTGCATATGTTCACACAGCTGAGTGCTGCGCAGAGATACCATGTGCGTCTGGCAACCAAAGTATTTCTGTTAGCAGAGCACTGCTTTCAGCAGCAGCACATCAATAGCACTGCTTGGACCCAGTACTAGATTATCATCTTCTGTTTTCAGCTGTCTTGCATAGGTTTAAAGGAGTCTCCACTGTGATGACTCTTTTCTTGGGTGGACAGGGAAGGGGGGTAACAAAAATAAAAGTGAAGAATGTTACTGAGGAGCTCTGATTTTGCTCCTGAGTAGATGCAGGGTGGTGCGGAATACAGAATGACAAGAAGTCAACTTGGGCACGGCTCTGTAAAGATATTGTCCCATGTTCACACAGAGAAGACAGTTCAGTTTTGTAACCACCAAATAATTGCTACCTGAGTCCTTCTGTTCTTTTCCCCTCTTCTCCATGGGTAATGTACCCAACAATTTAACTAGGAATAGTCTCTTCTTGGAGATCATCTTCTTAGACTGGTGCTGAAGTCTGTGAGCAGGACAGCAGTGGTGACTGGGACCAGGAGCTGCAGTTTTGTGACTTGAACCCTTTTTACAGATTAGCCTGGCTGCTCAGCCTGATATCACTATATGGAGGGGAGAAGATGTTTTCAGTGGCATATGACATGCTACAGGTCTGAGCTCAGACATGGAAACACAGTGAAGTATTCAGGATAAAATTCAAGAAAAAAACCCACATCTATCAGTAGCAGAGCTACTAAAATCAGATTTAAGTTACACCTTTTGCAGCTTCCCCTGACAACAGCCACAATTGTGATCCTCACTTGTCTTCTCACATTTGTTTTCTTAACGCGCTGCTCCCAGTACATCTTCTTTTACCTCCTATTTCCAGCTCTTGTCCCCAGTAGCGTCAACTCCCATTTCCCATTTCCTTTAACCTCCCCTGCTTCCTGCCCTGGTTAGCTGAGCATCAGGCAACGTGGCAAATTTGTAGCTGGCAGATCAGCCAGGCAGTATCTGTTCACTACTACACAGCAGAGGAACATGCAGATGAAGTGCTTTCCCCAGAAGGGCAATAAATTGAATGCTACTGTTGATTCTCATTAAACATTTTAACAATTTACATCTCTTTGAGATCTTTATCCTTCTGTCAGACTTGTTTGCAGTTGAACATCACTGGGGAAAGAAGGACAGATGGCATAATCACATAAGCCTGCTTTCACTGGGAAGCCAAATTAAAAAAAAAAAAAAAAAAAAAAAAAAAAAAGAGAAGGGGCAAAAGTAACAAAACCGGTTTCTTTTTGGAGACTGGATGGAGGCAGAAAGATCTGACAACCAGATACAGATTATGTAGCAAACAGGGTTGGAATCAATATTTAGAGGCTTAACTCAAAATGTTAAAAATCCTTTGGATGGTGATCATATGTCCTATCATATAAGACTATGGCACTATGGGTCTGCTGTGCCATATCCTGTACCGGCTTAGGAGAAAATCTGATTCCTTCTTCACTTTCACTCTCTCCTGCGGCTTATCAGTGTGGAAACCTTTGCTGTGGTGATCTGCAGAGGCAGACAGGACCATTTCAGACAGCTGTATGACTATTTGATGCTGCCTATAGCTCTGTGTGGGACTCTGGATTTCAGGACCACCCCAACCTCATGCCAGAATAACAATTTTTGTGGGTGTGAACACAGTCTCAACACCACTGCCCAAATTGCTGTTACTTGAAGGTATTTTCCATGCGGCATAAAGGACCCAAGGTCACAGACATCGAGCCCATTTTGATTGCTAAAACATATAAGATCTCCTGGGAATTTATTGCAGTTAACGTTACATCAATTAAGCCACTGCAGTTAAATAATACATCTCGAGTATAATTTAATTATTTAGGTACACCGAGTGCTGGTGGCTGCTGCCCGACACCAAGTAGCTGCGGGCACGGATTCCCCGAGCACTGCGGAGGGCGGCGGCCGGAGTCGGGGTGCGCTGGAAGGGGCCGCCACAGGCGCCCTGAGGGCCACGCGGAAGGCCCACGAACCCCAAAATGAGGGGAGACACTGCGGGCCGGACGCGCCTCGGGGTGTGACGGGCGGGGCGGTCGCGGCACCGCTGCTCCACGGGCCAGGGCCAGGGCCAGGCCAGGGTCAGGGCTAGGGCGGGGCGGCTCGGCTCCGAGGGAGGGCCGGACCGGTCCGGGCCGCGTCCCCAGCCGTGCACAGCGCCAGGGAGAGGCAGCGCCGCCGCCTTCCCCCGCCTGGCCGGGGCGGGGCAGAGGGGTGGCCGCTGCCGCCGCTTCCCGGTCGCTCGGTACGGCCCCGGCCGAGCCCAGGAACCATGAGCGGCTCCGGCTCGGACGAGCCGCAGCCCAGCCAGGCGGCGGAGGACCAGGAGGAGGAGGCCGAGCAGGACTGGGCGGCGGCCAAAGCTTTCTACGACAATATGGTTACCCCGAGAGCCCGGCCGGTGAGTGCGGGCGGGCCGGGGGTCCGGAGCTCGGGCTCTGGGGGGAGGCTGGGGGCCGCGGGCCGGCACTAGCCTGCGCTCGCTCCTCCGCAGCCCAAGCCCCAGAACGCCATCACGGTGGCCGTGTCCTCCCGATCACTCTTCAACCTGGTGGAGGAGCAGCGGATCTACGAAGAGCATGGGCTGGAGAGGTACGTGGAGTACCAGCAGAACAACGAGAACGTCATCCTCAAGCCCGGACCGGCGTTCTACTTCGTCAAGGTAGCCGGGATGTGGCCCGGAGCGGGGGGCCCTGCGGGGCGGGAGAGGGTGTGAGGTGGGGTGCGGCGGGGCGCGGAGGATGCTGCGAGGCCAAATTTCGGGAAGAGGAGGAGCCCGAAGCCTCCTTCAGCCGAGATAATCCTGCCTCGGGGAAACGTTTTTGGGAGTTGTTCTCCCAACGCCGAGCTCGTCTGCATTCCGCGCATCTCTGCGCTCCCTGGCCCCGGGGCCACCGCTTCTCTTCCCTCTCCCATCCCCTCTCCTGCTGTCCCGCCCTCCCCTCCCGCCGGCTCTAATGCTGAACGCCTGCGGCGGAGCACGTACTGCTCGCGTCAACGGGACCGGAGTGGTACCCTCAGCATCCCGGTTTGTGTCCTGGCTCACAGCACCACATCCCATGTGGGTAAGGAGCAACCTGCTTTTTCCGCTGGACATGGGGCATATGAAACACATTTCCTTTTAAGACCATTTCAGTCAAGATAGGCCCCAAATTGCTTTAAGTTTGTCACAACCACCTCCCCAAAACCACCCAAACCAAAACAAATAAACCAACTCACTTCTCCTCCCCTCCTCCAAAACAAAACCAAACCCAAACCCAAAGAGTGTTGATTTCAATTTATTTTGGTCAGCTTTAATTTTTCCTTGCTTTTGTTGTCAACCTGGAAATTGTTCTTGAGGACCAGCAAAAGAAATGGACTCCCTACTTCTGAGTCGGTTTAAGAAGAGCTGAAATGCAATATTTTGCTTTCATTGCACAACCAAAGAGAAATGGCCAAGGAAAACAGCCTGCAGCATGGAAAACAAGTGAAATTACAGAAAAGTGGAAAAAAAATGAAAATATGTATATTTTTGAAGAGCACAGGCTTCAGTAGAACTGTCCTGAAAAAACACTTTACCACAACGATTTTAGAAAATTAATGAAGCCATAATTAGAAATCATAGTTGCTGACATCAGAGTTGTGGCAGAAAATTTCAAGTTTTAAAAGTAGATTTTCATTACTTCAGTTTTAGTCTCAGGAATTCAAAACATTTTCTTCATTAATCACTTTATTAACATACACAGTGGAAAAATTACTTATGTCAATACCCATGCTGCTGTAAATATAACATAGCTATTAGTAGCATTCATGGCACAAGCACTGTAAAAGTGTTTCTAACATAAACGTGTGGCCATAAAATAATTCACTTTGTACACCAGTGAGGACAGACTGAGTTGGGAATTTACTGCATCTTTTCCTATATGTAGCAGCCCCATTAGCACAGTCAGTTTTTAATATTGGAGTTCAGTGTCAGATTTACTTAGAGTATAAGCAAGATTTGACTCTTTAACTGCTCATACTTTGGGAATCATCTAAATGCACCTTGACCTCTGTTCCCTTCTGATATGCTATTTTTGTTTTAATTCTTTACATTGCTTAGTCACAGGAATCATTAGGCTAGAGAACAGTGGCTTTGTTGAGTAATCCTTTCCACGTGGAGACAAAGAAACAAAAAAGAAATATATTTCTTTGGATTCCCCTACTAAAATGTTTAAGATACTAACCTAAAAGTATTATATCTCATGCTTGTAGCACTTAAGATTTGTAATCACAGGCCATGGTGTCCTTACACTGCAAAGTATAAAGACACTGGACAAAAAAATGGAATCCCCCCCTTCACACCTTTATTCTCTAATAATTTAAGAAATTGCCAGTGTAGTAGAGTATTAACAAAAGAAGTGAGTTATGACCACATACTAAGATTTTTTTCTAGGCCTTATACCAGGCCCTAACTTAGAATTTTTCTAAGCACGGTCCCACAACGACATAGCTTTTTAAAGTGAGTTTTCCAGAATTTACTTATGAAATCCATGTTTTAGTTCTGAAAAACTGGCCTGACTTCTTAAAGCACCTTAATAAAAAACACTCTATCTTGCATTCATTTGATAATTCATTACTATTTTTGTTGCTGTAATCCCAAATAATTCCATTCAAGGGTCAAGATGAAGTTCCAAATAAGATACAGAGAGAGATGAGTAGATGAAAGGTCAAGGAAATAAGAATGCCTGACTGTGGATACAACATGTTGGGCAATTATCTTTGATGAGATCTCAAAATCTGTCTCATTCATTGCTGCAATTAGAAACTCTCAAGCTAATCATGCTGACAGGATGTGATTTTGTACTCATTACTTAAGGATGGTCTTTGAGACCTGATGACCTGAACTGTGTCAGTAAATCAGCATAAGTAAAGTCCATACCTCAAAAAAGAGAAAAATTTACTTGCTTCCTTTCAAATGAACCCAATCAAATGTTTGCTGGAGGCAGCAAAGCAGAAAGGAGAAAAAGAAGTTCAGCAAGTTAAACTATCAGGTATTTTACACTCTCCTTCAAGACAATCCCATCACTAAAACTGCAGTGACTAAGAAAGGAGGCACACTCCACTTGTCTGTTGACTTGCACATTTTTAACCTGCAGGCGCTGGAGCATGTCAATGCCCGGCTTCTTGAGCTGTACCCTGATGATGAAGAGCGGTTTGATATTGTCCTGATGACTAATAACCATGCCCAAGTGGGAGTGAGGCTCATAAACAGCATCAATCACTATGGTAAATGAAATCATTACTGATGTGTAGAATAGCCAGCTGTTACATAATAATATTAATTAATTATAGTCTTCCTGTTCTTACTTTGGGAAAAGCAGCTTCTTGGATATTTATTTTTGGGTGTCAGCATAAGTGAAATAGTATTAGACAGAATTTGGTCCAATGCTCTACATTTGTCAGTTGTGAACCATAACTTCTGAGAAATCCATAAACATTTTCATAGTTGGTATCTATGCTCCCTACACATACATCTTCACAGCAGTTCCTCTGCTGTCTTAAAGGGAATTTTTCCCCTAAATTCTCAATGAGGATGGGCTGATCAAACATTGTAATTGTTAGAAGTTGTGTAACTTGTTGAAATTACAATGAACATACTTTATTTTTTTGAAGTTTACTGTAAGCTAGGCTAGTGTACCTTTTCACAGGTTCCTTTCACAGGTTTGTAGTGTCAAGGCAGAGCCACACCTTGTGCTGTTCTTACTCTAGGCTTAACAATTGAACGTTTCTGTATGACCGGAGGAGAGAGCCCCATTGGTTACCTGACTGCGTACCTCACGAACCTGTACCTCTCAGCAGATTCTGACAAAGTGCAGGAAGCTATAGAAGCAGGTTTGAATTGTCTTTCTTTTGTTATCTATTGGTATCTTTTGTTATCTTTTTGTTGAGCTTGTTAAAAAACTATATATATTGTGTGTATTTCACAGAAAGCAGTGCTGCTTCATCAAATGCAGAAAGTCACCACTTTGTATGGTGCAAGCTTATCACTAATTTTTACTCAGCCAAATAAAATCTGATCTGTGATAAAATCTGAACAGTGATACTGTTCTTCTCTGACCCTTCAGCTTGTTAATAGTGACAATCACCCTACGCCTTTGTCTTCTCCCCTTCAACAAGAAACAAAACTCCCACCTCTTTTCAACTTCTGTTTGAATAGTGTCATCTTTTTGATGCAACTTAACAAAGCAACTTCTATGTCCCATAAGGACTTAAAAAGTAATGAATACTTTGATTGAGTGGTTTCCTTGGTATTTCCTTCTTCTTTCTAATTTGCAGCACAGCTTGGGGACTAATTTTGTATAGTCTTATATGAAAGTGGAAGGAAGCATGTCCCAAGATGTTTTGGCTGTGGGACAGCTTCCATGCATTTGTGTTACAGAACAGCCATCTTTAATTAGTTTCTGTGATCAGTTGTGCTCATCATATAAGGGTCACCACCAGTAAACTGTTGGAACCAAATTGCTGATGATTTCATGACTGACTTTGCAGAACATGATAACTGTGGGTCTCTGATCTATTTTCAGGCATTGCATCAGCTACGATGTTCACTGCCAACAAAGATGTTGATTACTCTGACACACAGCTGAGGGTGGCTTTTGATGGGGATGCTGTTATCTTTTCTGACGAATCAGAACAGATTTACAAAGAGCAAGGATTAGACAGATTTTTTGAACATGAACAGCTGAATGAAAATAAGCCTCTTGCACAGGTTTGTATTTCTTGAATTTCTTGTTTAAAGGGAGTTTTCAAAAGATCTGATGACTTTCATTGCTGCTGTATTTCTTCTGTTCTTTGTGAAAGCTGATGGCCCTATTTATTTCTCTTTTTTTGAGGATAATCTCTAAAATGCATGTTTCACATAAAATAGGCAACCATTGCCATCCTTGTACCAGGCCATCATTGCAGTCCTCTCTCATTTCACTGAGAGAACTGCCTGTGTAAGGCAGTGACTTACAGTAGTCTTTTTTTTTTAAGAGAATCTTGTAAGCCCTACTGAGAATTATTTTCCCATTGATCCTACCATATAGTGTTATGGTTATAACTTTTTTCCAATGTATGAATTCCTAGTGAGGGTTCAGACCCATTTGGAGATGTTTTGTGGAGAATTTGCAGAGTGGCACAGCATTAGGAAAAGGAATTCTGTGTGTAACTGGCAGTTTGGAAGAAAGCAAAACAATGATTTGGGGAACTGTGGACATACACTAAATATACTTCCGGTATTTCATACTCAGGGTCCTTTGAAAGGTTTTCTGGAAGATCTGGGGAAGCTCCAGAAGAAGTTCTATGCAAAAAATGAACGATTAAATTGTCCTATAAGGACCTACCTGGTCACAGCCAGAAGCGCGGCGAGCTCTGGAGCCAGAGTGCTGAAGACTCTCCGTAGCTGGGGTCTGGAAATTGATGAGGCACTTTTCCTAGCAGGGGCACCTAAAGGACCAATCCTGGTGAAAATCCGCCCTCACATTTTCTTTGATGACCAGATGTTCCACATCGAAGGAGCACAGAAATTGGGCACCATAGCCGCACACGTCCCCTATGGTATTGCTCAGAAGTACTCCAAATCTACATGACTGCAGGGTGCCATTAAGGATAAGGTTCTTAACTCAGCCAGCCTCTAATCTACCAATAGTTGTATCTGAAAACCTCTACATTTGTGTATTGTGAGCACTGTGTTTAAAGATTTAACTTCTGGCTAAAACAGCCTTTAAATGAATTATTTTTAATATCAGTAAATTTTTAATAGAGTTATTTTAATATAATTCTTAAGCAGTTTAGATTTTTTTACCTGTCTGTATCTAACACTGTGGTTTTCATATTAGGAGATTTGTACTGTTTTTATAGCTTGAGACATATTCTGAGACAGAACAGTTATATTATATCTAAAAAATTGTTGATCGGTTATTTATAAGAAAATTCATGCTGCAATGCTGGTTCTTGACAGTTATTTCTGAAGTTCTCAAAAGCTCAGTTTACATGTAACTGTTTACCTGTTGGTGGTTTGCTGGTTAAATATGTGTTCAGTAGGTCTGTCACCACACAGCTTTGGCTTTTAGTAAACTATTAGTGATTTGGTTGTGTTTACATGTATTTTTCTATATTTTTTTCTTATCTTAATAAAGCTGGCTTTACAGAACATTGTCATTTTTTAATGTAGAGGTTTTAGCATCATTTCCTAGGCACAGTTTGTGTAATCAGAATGTTCCTGATGTTTGGAACCAGAAGTCAAATCTGAGAGCTAGAGGTCTCACCTTGACCCAGCATATTCCATAGAGCTGGACAGAAGTCTGAGATGCTGTGAGTATCTTGGCTGGGACGAAGGCTGAAGCTTTAGAGCACACCTTCATAGAAGCAGATAATCTACCAAGAAATAATGCTGTTGATGGAACTACTTTCTTCTTAACTAGATGCCCTTAGGATTTACAACTATTCTGTGATCTGCGTGAACTCAGTTTGGCAACTTACAATGAGTTTCCAGGGGACAGGTGCCTGTTGCTACATGACTTCATATTTACACCATAGGTTTATTCTCTCTCTTTTGTGCTAAATTCTTGTATCTCATTGTTATCCATGTAACTAAGTGATATCCAAATGACAGCACTAACATCTGTCAGGTGGTGTTTGTTTTCTTTCTCTCCTTAGTGGAACAACTGTCCAGTTTTATTATTTATTGTTGTCATATATTCAGATACCAGCAGAGACAAAACCAAAAGAATGTGCTTTGCAATGAGAATAGGAATGGTGAATCAAGCTTGTCATGATCTGTGGTTCCTGGGAGAATTTGGCCCAAAATCTCATGTTAGCCTCTGAAAGTTTGGTCTCCTTTGTTCAGATGATCTGTCCTGTTACTGCAGAAAGCTCCACTGCATCAATTACAGTTTCCCTCCCAGGAACATAGGCAATCATTTTAACGTTCTGGGTCCAAGCCGCAAAGTTCTTTGGAAGCAAAGGCAAAAGCCTGAATCCTGCATGAAACACAAATAGAGACTGTTGGAAAGGTTTTCAAGTGTTCACACCAGTATGTGATGTTGATGGGATGCACTGCAGATTTTGTGTGTACGTGGAGCTTCGTATGTGCTAAAGGCTGGGTGCCCAAAATGTATCACATTTCCCAGACCAGCCAGGAGGTGAGGAAGACATGAATTAACTGAGGCCTGGTCATTGTCTGCCAGGATGGGATACAGTTACCTCACCAAATGGAGATTATGAAAAATGTTATTAGCAGATGTTTTTATGTGAGAGCTTACAGTCCACCAGGAATTGAGAAATATTCCTGAGCTGTGGAATAAAAACTGTGTGTGTACCTTTACCACAAAAGCATGGCTGCAAATTTCAGAGAGACCAGTCTTGCCTTTTTGAGCAGAACCTGTATCAGCTGTTTTTCATCCTTGCACTGTTAAGAGCTCTAGAGGTTGGGTGCAGGAAATAAAACTAGCATTTGACTCTTACTGAACAATTACATCTTGATAATGAAAAGGTTAATGACATCTTTAATCCCTATAGGGGTGCAGAGTGAGGCTCATATCTGACAGGACAAGCATGCAAAATGCTTACCTAACAAGGTAAGCATGCATGTGAATAAATTGGAAGCTTAGTCATGTGGTCTGTTATGTTTATCTTTATTTCCAATGAACCATCCACTCACAGCAAGAAGGAAACCTACTAGCCAGGACACCAAGTTTTTTTTTGATCTGTGCACACACAGTGCTAGAGGACTCTCTCTTGCAGTGTCTTCCTGACAGCACGAAGGCATGTGTGAAAAGAGTTCACAAATTTACAGTCTTGGTCACAGAGTGCAAATTGACATTGAAGTTCAGAAGCTGATGATAAGGCCCACAATCACTTTTCCTAAATTAGTTGAGCAAAATGCCCTTAGATGTTTCAGATCATACGCTGTCTTAATTGTCAGGCAACTGTCCCAGGCTCGATGGCTGCTTCTCTGCATATCCAGCTGGCAGCATGGTGGGGGAGTGGAGCCTCACTAGTTCATGCAAGTACCTTCCAGACTAATCTGGATGTTGGGGGAGAATTGGGCTTGCCAAGCAGCCTCTGCCTGTTAAAATTATTTTCTTCTGCTCCAAGGCACAGCTTGGCTAGTGGACCGAAATAATCTTTTTCAAGAAAATTCTGTGAAGTGGGGTGGGAGCTGAGGGAAAGCGTTTTCTATTTTTGTAGACATAGAAGGGAATTGTCTCTTAATAGCATTCCAGTCCACAAAACAAAACAAACAAGCAAACAATAACAACCACAAAACCCGACAAAAAATGTCTTGCTTCTCACGCTTATCAAGCTACCATGAGTTAATGCCCTTGCAACCCTAAGCCAGTCACAGTTAAAACTGTAACAGAAATGTTTTTCAGCAGGGAAATAGAACTGTCCTTTATCAGCCTGATTACAACACTGGAAGATAGACTCATGAGAAAGAAACTGTCATCCTAGACAAAATCTGGAGGAGGATTAATAATAACACAGATAAATTCTGTGTGGAAACAGAATTCTGTCACGGAAACCTAGTTCTTTTTTTCCTTTAGCTTCCAAGTTCCTGCACCACATAAGAGTCCAGGAAAGACAGTAAGAAAAATGGGAATGTCTCCAACTGCTACCAATCCCCATGGACAAAAATGTTAGAAATAAGATTCTGAAGGAGAATTTAGATTTTTGTTTGTTCGGGTTTTTTTACAGAACATAGTCTCAGAGTGTGTTAGATATTTCCCACCAGTTACCAAGACATTGTAAACCCATGTTCCCAGTTCCTTCCCCTCTTTGAGACACCCTTTCAAATTCCAGGCTAGCATGTCATCTGGAGGAACCAAAATATAAAGTATTTCAGATCAAAAAATCAGAGATGGTCATCATCACATTTCTTCCAACATACATTCTGGACTACAATCTGAAGATGTGGGATTCAGAGGGCTCTTACATGCTGAGGATCCTCAGGTACCCCCTCAGGCTCCTCTGCCAGATCCTGGCCTGCAGTGCTGCTAAACACAACCTTGAGTGCAACAGAGGGGTACAGAAATCTGTGGAGCAGGTCAATGCCAGAAGAAATAATTTCCAGTTATCATGGTGAGTATATGGGACCAACATCTGGATGCACATATCATTCCTGCCAACATGAGCAGCTTCTGATCACCATGAGCTCCTGAGCACAATGCTCCTTGCACTGAAGGCTGGACTGATACCAACAAACAGGCAGAGGCCTCGAGGCAGTGCCCTCTCCAACACACCTGCAGCCTTCTAAGTAGGGGAATCAGAGATGACTGCCAGAGTCCTCATGGCCAGGTGATGAACAGCAGATTCTCTAGCTCCCACCCGGAGGATTTCTTTACAGATGAATCTGTTCCTCTAACAGGGCGTTTCCTAGTTCTCCTATTTTGACATCTCGTTGGCAACTACTCTTCCTTCCTCATGGTCCTTGGCTGGCTGTGGCTGTAGTGCCTCCCAGTACATGATTTATTATGAGAAGAACATATGGAAGAACACCCTAACATGGCTCTTACACAACGTTAAGGATGTCAAAATCTATGTTTCATACACAGATGCAATGGTGTGGCCCGGCCAAAACACTCTTCTGTGTAACCAGTGGAGTGAAGTCACAATGGAGTGAAGGGCCAAGAATGAAGAGAGTGTTTTCTGTGGTGATGACAAAGGCAGAAGAGGTCTGTCACCAAATCTGGAGTGTTTAGGTGTGGTGCTGCCTATACAGCCCTGAACTGCCTGAGAAGTGCTAGAGACAGTCAGAAAAGACATGGTAAGGATACTTTGAGAAGAATCTGCTGTTTCTGCTGCTGTAACATGAGCTCAGAACAGACTGCAGCCATGTGACAGCCTGCAGGTAGCAAGAACATGTGACAGTTAACTGTTACTTACTGAGGAGCTTGTTACTGCAAATGGTTGTCATGTCCGGACAAGCTACAGGAAACCAGATTAAATACTCATGGGTTTCCTCTTGGGTTTCTTAGTCATTTCCCCAAACATGCCAGGTCTTGTCTCAGGACAGACATGGTCTTTATCAGCCAAGTCAAGCTTGTTTCTTGTTTCCGCCATAGAATATTGTCTCCTTGAACTCTATTCCCCTGCATGCTAGCATCTAGGTCCTCATCACAAACTTCTCTTAATCTATGGTGTTCTGTCCTCTTTGACTTTATCTTACCCAGCCATACTGTGTTCTTGTTTTGTTGTTGTTAAACATCTTCCTTTTTTTTTTTTTTTTTAATTTATCTTGCTCTTGATCAAAATTTGCTTACCTTTTAATTCTCTCTCTGTATGTTTCTACTACTGACTCTTTCATGCCTAAGGTGAAAAGGATTTTGAGTGGGGGAACCGCAGTGGCCACTCCTGACTTCCTGAATGGGTTCACGCTGCCCTGGATGGCATCATCAAGGTCTGGGATTAGTAATAGAGTCTGGAATCATGACATGAAGTCAAACGGCTGAAAACAGATTTTGGGTTACAGATTCAAAACAAAGTTGGCAGAGACGAGGGGCCACCCAAGAGTTTCAGTGCCAACAACGAAACAGGTTCAATCAGCCCCCAACCTGTGCTGGGGTTATTCCCCACCACGTGCAGGACCCTACACTTGCCCCTGCTGAACCACATTAGGCTTCCCTCCGCCCAACTCCCCAGCTTGTGGCGATCCCGAGGAGGGGCAGCAGAGCTTCCAGGCGTCTCAGCCTTGTCCCGTACCGACCCGTCAGCGCTGTGCTGCGGGAACACCGCCCGGGCCGGCAGGCGCATCGCCCGGCAGGCACACCGCCTGGACGGGCGGGCAGCGCGCAGGCTCCCGAGCCCCGCCGCGACCACAAGCCCC
>VXBU01011881.1:84859-242030 GCA_013400315.1 Bombycilla garrulus
TCATGGGCTGCCGCGACCGGGCGCGGGCCGAGCGGGCGGCCCGCGAGATCCGGGCCGAGGTGGGCGAGCGGGCGGACGGCGCGGGCGAGCTCGTGGTCCGCGAGCTGGACTTGGCCTCGCTCCGCTCCGTGCGCGCCTTCTGCCACCGCGTCCTGCAGGTACGGGCGGGCCGTGGTCACCGCACTGCCCCGGGCCCGGAGGGGCGCGGCGGGCACGGGCTGGGCGGTGCTGGCGGCGGCCTCTGCGCTCCGTGTGCTGCCCGGGATTCCGTGAGGGTTGGACGAGACTGCTCCTCCTGCCCGCAACGCGCTCGGGGGCTGGGGAAGTAGCTGAGGTCACCGCAGGGTTTGGGAGGAGGGTGTAAGCAAACTGGCCGTGAATTAACTCCTAGAAGCATGAACTTCGTGATAGTTTGGTCAGTTTTGGTTTAAGATATTCTAGACCTTTTCTGTTCTGAGAAGGGAGTGCTTGTTTCTGTGCGAGATTAATAATTTTGCTTCCTTTCTCTCTGAATTAACTATCTTAATCTTTTTTGATTTAAATTAATGTTACAGCTCAGCTTTGTCACCAGAAAAATAAAAGTTGACAGGTGCGCTGCTCACATGCTCCAGACATCCTTCTGCCGCCTTCTTAGGTTGCAGTCCTCCCCAGGATTTTAAATCTCTCATCCACCACTCATAGAATCTAGTCGGTAGACTTTTTTGACTAAAAAGTTTTTTGTAGATTCCCTGAAAACCTGATTTTAAGGAGAACAGGGGCATCCAGTTGCTTTGGCTGTGAGAAATGCCACTATATGTGTAGAGCAGAGGGAAGCGCTGTTGGAGGCATTATTTCATTCCCACAAAAAGCATATTTTGTGACTTTGATTACACCACATCTAGCTACTCAAGTCATAAGCCAGGCTTAATAAGTTCTGCTGCTGCTCAGAGATGTGCTTGTTAAGTAGTTAACAGATGCTCAGACCCTGTTGTAACAGGGGAAGAAAACAGGGACTAAGTTGCATTAATTTTCAAGGTGCTTTTCTAAAAGTTAAATGTTTTAAGTTCTCCAGTGGGACACTTCGTAGGCTATATATATATTAATCCAGTGATAAGGTCTAATCTTGCTTCAGTGTTGTGGGAAAACCTGCATACATGAAAGGATTCAAAATTAGTGTAATAAGCACACGCTAAAAAAAAATAAAACTGTACTGTGTAGCTTTTAAGAATTTTCTCTTTTATAATACAGAGTATCAGAATGGCTTTTAAGTGAGAAATAGATAAAAGAAAAGAGAGTGTGCTATGTTCAGGGTACTGCTGATGCCTGCATTATAACTTGAATGCATCTGAATGACAAGGGATGCAGGATCAAGAAGTGCTTTCAAGAGCTTTTCCATCCAAGTTTACATTATATACTTTCCCTATCGGTGAGTCCTTTTTGGAGCTGATATTCTGGGATTTCTCTGGGGGTTCTTGTGTTTTTTTGTTTGACATAAAGAAAATGTAAACATTGGCAGGATGGGGAGACTGCAACTCCCACTGCTTAGCCTTGTTTGTGGGAGCTTTACTTTGCATGACTCAGTGATTATATCTCTCTCTCCTTAGTCTCACTGAAAAATAAATAAGAGACTGAGATGTTGGAGAGTTCCATGGGAAATTGGAGAAAATGAAAGTGAGCTTAGAGGCTGCAGGGAATAGCAATCCCCATCAAAGCAATATTTTGTGCACTCTGCTCTGCTTGATTGTAGTAGCTGCCTGCTTGGCATTGATCACATCACTCTAAGTTATATGTAGGAATTTCACAGAATAGCACATGTGGAGGTCTTGCTTCTTGAAGTGTTAAGTCTTGCAAAATAAATCCTCCAGTCAGATATTTTTCTCTAAAGAAGAAAGAATGATCACTTCAGCGAGCAGATCTGCAGTCAGTACTTGTTCACTCCTGTCCTGATTGGGTAATAGTGACTGACCATTTTGTCCCCTTGGGTGAAGAGGAGAAGTGAGTTTGGTGATCTTTGGATCATGCCTTTGGGACCCAATTATATGAAACACTGAGCAGCCACAAGTTCAACAGAAATTAGTCTGAGATTGAAGTTTTTGAAGTTTTGAGTTTAAGCAGACCAGTGCCTTTTAACTGAATGCCAAGTGCAGATTTGGGGTTTGCTGTTTGTATCTTTGCTGCTAATGAAGGTGAAATAAAAGGAAAATGGTGCAGAATTCATTTACGAGGTTCTCTATTTTTATTATTAAAATGGTCCAAGATTGTCTCAGCTTGTCTTCCAGTCCCTGCATTCGGTTTAAAGAATTAAAAGCAAGGAAAACTCCCAGTGCTTTTGGAGAAAATTAGTACCTTTGCCTCTGATTCATGCAAGCATAACTGGTGTTTTCACAGTCTTTTGTCAGAGGTGGGTAAGAGTGTTGAATTCAGAGCTTGTTTATGCAGCTTACTTTCATTTTTTTTTTAAATTACAGTTTTGAGTATATTAGAGAACTTTTAATTTTTGAAAGGATTCTGGAGCATGAAGTGCATGATGCATATATCTAAATTATCAATGCCATCTCTCTGTTAATTGCTTATATTTTCTGATCCTGGAGAGTGTAACATACATCCTTGAGTGTGATTTTTAACTAACCTGAACCAGAATAATGATCAATCAATCTCATGTGCCAAGCACCTCAGAGAGGCTCTGTTCCTTAGTTCCTGAGTAGACCTGTTGGACTCAAATTATGTGAAATATGAGTGTTACTTTTCTGTGAGCTGTGCTCCATAGTTCCCACCTAGCAGCAGAGTGATGTGTACTGCTTCTAAAGTAAGACTAGTTTAAAATAATGAAAACAGTATTTGGCAGAGTTTTTCTTATCATCCCAGTGTGATGATGGGTCTACAGTGTAATGGTTACTCTTCAGCCCTGAGTTTAATTCCTTGTGCTGATACCTTGTGTTCCATGCTTGCATGTCTTTTGCACATTAGATCTCTCTGCTATAGTAGAGATTTGCCATAAATTAATGTGTGTCCTTTTACAGTGCAAGAGACAGGTTGCTTTTTAAAGGGGAAAAAATGCATCACAAAGGTGATTTATTGCTAAATTGTTGTAGATAAAGCTGCTCTTGGAGAAGATGCTGGTTGTGCTCTTTGCCTGCATTAGAAGTCGATACAGAGCTAATCTCAGGTACTTGCATCCTACTGGGGTCAAGTACACAGTTTAGTGATAGTTCACTAAAGGTGGGGTTTTTTTCAGCAATACTTCAAGACAATGTCTGAAAATTACAATTCGGAAAACTAGAAATGAAGTTATTTCTTTTTTAACAATGCCCAATGAGAAATTAAAGCATAATAATGTTATACTTGGGAGTTCTGAAACTGAATGATCTGTTTTCTTTCCTCTTTAAAGGAAGAGTCAAGGCTGGATGTTCTGATAAATAATGCAGGGATATTCCAGTGTCCGTACATGAAGACAGAGGATGGTTTTGAGATGCAATTTGGTGTAAACCACTTGGGCCACTTCTTGCTCACCAACCTTCTTCTGGGCCTCCTCAAAAGTTCTGCCCCAAGCAGGATTGTTGTAGTGTCCTCAAAGCTTTATAAATATGGAGAGATCAACTTTGAAGACTTGAACAGTGAAATAAGCTACAATAAAAGCTTTTGTTACAGCCGAAGTAAACTGGCTAACATATTATTTGCCAGGGAGCTGGCCCGTCGGTTGGAAGGGACAGGAGTCACCGTCAACTCCCTTCATCCTGGGATTGTCAGAACAAATCTAGGCAGACACGTGAATATTCCTTTGCTGGCCAAACCTCTATTCAACTTGGTGTCATGGGCTTTCTTCAAAACGCCTCTGGAAGGAGCCCAAACATCTATTTATTTGGCCTCTTCTCCAGATGTCGAAGGTGTGTCAGGAAAGTATTTTGGCGACTGCAAAGAGGAAGAACTTCTGCCCAAAGCCATGGATGACTTGGTTGCAAGAAAATTGTGGGATATCAGTGAAGTGATGGTTGGCTTACTGAAGTAAGTGCCAGGGAGTGTCTGCAAAAAGGAATGCAGTTAGCTATGCAGTGCATTTTGGCAAGAGTGAAATTCTCACTTTGAATGCTGAGGGAATACGGAATTTTGCTCAGTAAGTACGGAAGAGCAATTTATGTGGAACTCTGTTTTGAAATGAAAGACAGTCTTCAATAGACACAGGCATTCAGAAAAAATCTGAAATAAAATTTGTGGGTGTGAATATAATTACTGGTTAAGTCTGCTTAGAAACTCATGTTTTACAAATAATTAAGCAGAAGTGTGCTTTGCAATATATACGCATATTTGTCATTACTTGTAGTCTGGCTGGACGATGCAGGGTACTGATGGTGAAACACTTCTGTAAAAAATTATTTGAAACTAAATCTTAATAATAGTTTTTGGGTTTTTTTGAGCCATCACAGTGACACATGGAATCAAGAGTTTTCCTGATATCTTGCACTGTAATTGTTGAGGCCTCTGAGTGCCTTTCAAAGGCTTGTCAGCCCCATGGTTCAGTGAACAAAATTGTTGAGCCGTGCGCAGTTTTGCCATGAAGCACAAAGTCAGCTATTTTTAGTGATGTTGCTGCTGTTCAGTGTGTAAGTACACTTGATTGTGCAAGTTTTATTTTTATTTTCATGTATGTTAAACTTGCTGTTTCTGGAAACCTTGGGTTTCACTAAAAGGGTAGCTGCAAAATGTGTCATGGTCTTGATAGGGCTTTGCATGGCATGAACTGTGTAAGACCTCATGCGAATTAGACGGAAGAGAATAAGCTTCTCAGTGTGTTCGGCTTGACTGATGGCACTTTAACTCAGTAATGAGGTTCCATAAATGTCTCATACAGATGACTGAATATTCTTTAATAAAATATTTCCAAAAGAACACATAGCATTCATTATTTTATTGTGGGAGATGTATCAGAAACCAGCAACCTTGATAGAGTAGCCTTGTTTCAAAGCAGAAGACGAACCCATGTGTTGGTTTAGGGATCCTGTGGTGTGGGGTTGGTAGAAATAAAATGGGCTCCAATGAAATACATGAGTATTGTGTGAGTCTGTACTGATTTATTTCTTTTTAAAATTCATATAACTTATGATTTCATTCTGCCATTTATGCCTTTTCATTTTGGTCTACATTATTAAAAAGTTCTAGTATTTAGGATGTGTAGTATAAATATGGAAGAATGGTTTAGAGTGATCTATGTTACTGTTACTCAAAGGAATGAGAATCAATAATAAATAATGTATTCAGTAGTTCCTTAGTTATAAATACATCAGTTCTGCACTTCAGGTGGTGACCTACTAAATTTTTAAAATTCTTTCTCTTGATTGTTTACTCAGACTCCCAGCACACTTTAGCTTTTGCATAGTGGAGTGGACTTGATCTTGCCTTCCTGTTCTCCAGCAAGAGTCTGTAGTGGGCAAATGGCTTGGGTGGGGCAGAATGCAGCATTCCAGAAAATCAGGAAGCAAGCTACAAAGCAGAGCAGCTTTATAAAATCATGTAACAAGTTGAACTTTGCACTGTTCACTGTAAGGCAAGGTGTAGAGATGGATGTGTTGTCAAAGTGCACGGTTTTTGAATTTTGAACAAAATTCTTTATGTGATGCGGAGGGAGTTCTGCTACACACTTAAAAAAGTCCTGCTTTGATCTTCAGTGATGCATTTCATGTTTTAGTTTTAAATACTTGTAAATGGCTGCAAGCAGCACCTTTAGCAGGTAGCTGAAGAATGAAGAGTTAATGAACTTTTTTGTAGAGTTATGGAGAAGCTGAGCCAAACTCAGGTTTGTGTTTCAATACTGCTGTAGCAATTCTAAGGAAACACTACTGCACTGTTCCTCTGCTGAAATGTGTGTACGCCTCTTGCAAAGAAAGCCTTGGATGCAAAGGTGGACAATGGAGAGGATGATTAGCCTCAAAATACTGCAGTAAAGAACTGCACTGAAACTGCCTGAAGAGCAGAGATGTATGTAATTTTCAGACTGAATGACCTACATAGGGATGTGCACTTAACCTTCAAAACAGCAAACGTGAATTTGTACTGAAATAAGAGATGCACTCCCAGCTGTATGTAATGAGCTGTACTTCGTATATCTTCCATGTATTTGTTTTTGTTCTTTTGAAACACTGTTGAAATAAGAGCCACTGTCAGAAAGGGATTACATTCCTGTAATCATAACTAAATTACAGCCTCATTCCCGAATAGACTAATCCTTCATGGACCCTTAGTGAAGTATTAATGAATAGTTATTACCTGAAAACAATTTGAAAGGATGGATTTTTGGGGACTTACAGAAGACATTTTTCTGAAATAAGTAAAATTTGTCACTTTCAAGGTTGAATGTCATTTAACTGCTGTGAACTAGAAAGCTTTGATTACTCCCTTGAGGCTGCTGTGAATGTTTCTTTCTTTGTTATTCTAGTAGCATCCAGGAGCTAGAGACCTCCTTGCAGGTCAGCAGATCTACAAAAGCTAAAGAAGAGTCCTTATTTCAACAAACAGTAATGCTGACTCAGTCTAGGTTAGAACCAAATATTATGGCTAAGGAAGTTCCTTTTCTTGAGCTCAGTAAACTCAGGTGTATGTGTATGATCTGAGGACTGTGGGCTGAATGTCTCCTCTTGGAGCTGGTAGTATTTTTTTAGAGGATCAGTACATTCACACTTGCCCCAGTATAGCAGTGCCTCCAGGATGATGTGGCAAGCTCTCTGTATTACTGTTGTATGACCAATTTGTATTGATAGCATGCGGCCAAAAATATTGTGTTCCAGTTGCCTTCTTTCACCATCGCCGCCATTTGAGCACCCCTGTCCTCAAATTAACCTTATTTCCTATGAAGTATTAAAGTTTTTTAAATAAGAGTGAAAGAGGAAGGCAGTGACCAAGGTAATCAGGCAAAGCCCGTGGAAATGCAGCTTTCATGGACAGGTACAGACACTGACAACATTACTGGCAAGTACATTACAGGTATGGAAGAACAAATATCTAATCACCTGCAGATCTGTAGATACAGTTAAGAAAGCCACATCTGAGTTTAAGATCTTGCTGAAGTTTCTGATAAAAGCCTTCTGAAAAAAAGGCTTTTTTCAAATGCTAAGTGTACCTTCAGCTTTCTTAGGTAAATGGTTAGAACTTGGGTGCTGATTTTTGAGTCCATGAGCAGTGTTGGGCCGGCACTCCATACCTGTGCCCAGGGGATTTGAAATCAGGCTGGGATGTGTCTAGGGTGCAGTGACTCCTGAGAACATATTCCCTGCCCTTTTGCCTTTTCCGGGGAAAGTGCATTTCATAGCTGGGAGGGGGAGGGCCACAGCAGGGCTTAACTTTGCCTGTTTGCAGACTTTCCCTAGAGAAGCTTTTGGCCAGTGTCACCAATGTTTCCAAGTGGCCCCATGTCGCTATAGGACACGAAAGAACACAGACACACACCGCAGCTCAGGTGATCAGAAGAGAGAAGAAGAGGATTTATTTTTTCTGACTCCAGTATTTATAGTTTTTGAAAAGTGACAGTGGATTGGACGGTGGCAGTGCCACCTCTCCAAAGTCACTGGACAGACAAACAGTCCATCAATTTTTCTCCTCCTCTGTGGAGGAATGCAAAACACTGAGGTGTTTACAGAAAGTGTGTGAGAAAGTTTTTCACAAATATATAAATATCAGAAGGCTTAGAAAGTCTTGCAAAAATCAGGGCGACAGCCCCATTTCTCAGTGGTCAGGCTTTATATAGCAACAACATCGCACATTAACTTCATTCTAAAAGGTTTGCATTAGAATCAGCGTATTGAGGGGAGGTGTGTGTTTGTGTGCAGACACGTGTGTAGGTGCAATTTCATCTCTCAGTTTAAAAGACAGACAAAAAGAGCTGTCAGTCATTTGTTAAGGAGCTGGTTTGTATCAAGGAGGGTGGGTTGCTGTCACGGGAGCGTCACCTGCTACTGTGCTGCTCTCGTCCACAGTGAGGCATTGGGCTGGGGACAGAGCAGTCAGGCTTGGGCTCAGTGTTGAGCTCAACTGCTTAAAGCCACATCCAGCTATGCAGTGTCTGCTTTTGCAGCTGGAGAACACACATGATCTGAGGGGAGGAAATGTCTTTGTGTAATGGTAAAGAGAAAAATTCTTCAAGTATCTTGAGAGCAGTTTCTAACTGCTTCACAGTAATTTATTCACCTTTTGCTGTGGTGCTTTTGAAAGTACCTTTAATAACCAACTTCCCTCATGGACAGACCAAGAATTTCAGAAAGAAAAATTTCCTATTTTTTTAAGTTTGATTTATTTATTTTGATTCTAAGTTGCAGGCCCTAGCTATCAACCAGCTCTCCTTGCACACACGTAGGTATTGTAGCTGAGGTTTCTGCAAGCAAAGTAAATTGAAGTTGCATGTACTTATTTTATATGCCCCATCTGTTTAAGCCAAAGGAGACTTAGTTACGTTTTAAAAAGCACTCTGAATCTGTCACCAATTTACCTTCCTTACCTTGCCACAAAGGCCAACATTTCTCCCCAGGCAAAGGTACAACCCTGCTTTTTCAGTTACTCCAGTCAGCAGCAGGCAAGCTTATAAACCCAGTGGGGGTTCTCCAGTAAAAATTCTCCTTCTTAATGAGATAAATGATCAGTTTTTCCATGATGCAATAAAAACAGAAGTATTTAAACTCTCCTCTTTTCAGCAGTTTGCCTGGTTTGCCTAACCTTGCTACTAAGTGAATGCTTCACTGGCTCCAAAGCCTGAGCCCTGTGAATGTGTGGCATGATTATGCTTTTGCTGAAAAATGTGGATAATTTCCACTTCAAACAGACTTAATTTCTTTTCACCTAAGGCTATAAACAAAATAAACAACTTACAAGAGTCATACAAACAACTTTAAATGGAAGTCCTGTTCCCTTTTTCACATAACTTTTTCCAAACTAGTCATTTAGAGAGTAATTGACTTGCAAAGTGATCCAGGAGGCCTCCACAGTTGATTTATTGTTTTTGATCTGTCCCAGAATGGTGCTGCTATTTCTCATAACAGAAAATGACAAGCTCCCTCTAGACTTTTTACTTACAGCTTTAGCTACCACTAGCAGCCTCACACCTGTCGTAACTGGATTCAGATCTGAGAAATTAATTATAAAAGTCAATTAATTCCAAATGTCCTGTGTTACATGGAGAAGGGAATGCTTTCCTATCATCTTTTTTTGGGGGAGGCTTGGCACAATGACCACCAAACAAAGTTCAGAGCCCTTTCCTTGCACATTTAAGAATGATCACTTAGTTAATCTGTATAAGGAAAATATTGATACCTTTTTTGCCATAAACAATTCAGGAGGCCATCCCATGCTTGAATCACTTTATCAAGCTGCTGAGATTTCTTGCTGTCTGCTTTTTGGGCAAAATAAGCAATCTGGAATTGTGATCCCACTGAAAGCACTGGGAGTAAGACATCTAAGTATTTTTGCTGATCTTGATCTGCCAGCTTTAGGTTTGGACGGTAGGACCCTTACAGCCAGTTGGATGATTATTCTCTCAAGCTTGATAAATGAGGCTTTATGCACTTCTGTGTTTCTGTGGCATTTTTAAAGAAATCCTTCACAAATTGTGAAATTATGAGGGTGGGGTGGTGAAAAAATAAATGTCAGCCCATCATTGCAGTTGTTGGGATGTCTTCCACTTTGCCACCTGGACTGCAGTCTGATGATTGATGTTATTTGAGTTTATCTAAGTCCTGTTGCAGCCTTCCCCAACAGTAGGTCAGTGTCCTGTGTCCTGCTAAGTCACAGCATGACCATCCCCTCTCCAAATGCCATCTGCCCTGGGGACAAACAATGCCAGAGTCTTTCTGGTTGCTTCAAGAAAGGGGCCATGAACAGCATCTGCAAAACGACAAGTGACAAACCTGGAGGCTCAGAACCAACATGCACTGCAACAAGTAGTTTTGATATCATTTTATGTATTTATTTACAGACAGAAATGCCTTCTCCAGTGTACACAGATAGGTATTTTAGGCTTAAGGCTTCCCTGAAGGCTCTATATGCAACAGTGTCAGTGTATCCCATGAGTAAAGCATAGTAAATTAAAAATTGCTTTGATACAACCAACCCATTTGTTACTCTGAAGGGCTGAGATCCTACAGGTCCAATAAATTATTAATAGTTCTAGCTGACACCTCACCTGGTTTTGAAAATACTTGAGAAGAGACTAGAGCTTCATTTTCTTTCAGTTTGTCCTCCTCAAAATCTTCAGAGTCCTAGATGTGTCTCAGAAGAATCACCATAGATATGGGAAAAAAAAAGTAAGATTGCTTTATGGAGGGTTTTTGTCCATAAAATTTTACTGTAAGTGGAAAATTTTTAAAATTTCTTATTTTATATATCAAGATTTATTATGAAATATTTTTATTAGCATAGCTAAGGCTGGGGTTTGGGGCCAGTAGAACAGACTAAGGGATAACAAGCTCATCTGTAGCAGCAAAAGAGGCAACTTGAAAAATCAAATGGAATAATTAAAAAACTTTGATTAAAGTTATGTTGTCTCTGCATTTGAGTTTTGGGGGGTTCTGTTTGTTTGATTCTAGATACTTGCAACTTTTTTAAAAAGGGTTAAAACTGCATAAAATATAAGATCATCCATGTTTCAACAAAGTGGCACAGTTCTTCGCTGTGGAAAACCCATAAAATGACAGGAAATGGCTTAATGTGGTAGGTGTTCATTTTTAGGGGTTCTGTTGACAGAAGTTGATGAATGAAAATATTGTATTTCATTTTTGCCTTTTGTTCAGTAAATAGCATGGAATTTTGATGCTGCCTAGAGGGACAGCTTTGTACTGCGGTGGTCTAAACTGGGATTTTTCATTAATGTAACTCAATCAGACTAGATGGGTGTTTTTTTCTGGTTTTTTGTTAATTTTTTTAGTAAAAAAGCCGACGTCAAAGAGAAGACTAAGAAAAAAGCACCACAAAGTTTATCTTTTACTCATCTGGAAGAGTTTATTTTAAACATGGAACATTGTTTGCTGCTGTGGAAATGAAAGTGAGAGAGTTGCAGCTTTCTTCCAATGCCATCTGGCAGATGATTTACTTGCGTATGGTATTCACTAATCCAAATAACCCTGTGTGTGGTAGCATTGTCTCTTTACTGATCATGCAGCTGAGTTGGCTGAACCCTACATGGCTCACACAAGGCTATCAACAGCACAGTACAATAGGTTGTTTAAAATTAGAACAGCATTATGGAAGGGGATATGCCAAATTCATTGTGCCTTTACCTATATTAAGCATTTTCCTTGAGCTTGATGTTTCCTTTTCATTCTCTTCATGCTTTTATTCACTCCAGATCTACTTGGGCTTTAGCCCATTTAATTCAACACTTTTACATAGCTCAGATGGGACCAGAGTGCTGAGCATCCAGCCCTAGGCTGGTATCCTTGCCCTGATAGTAATTGTATTTTCTCCTTTAAGGTCCCTTCTCCACCTCATGAAACTTTTATTTCTGCTGGGAAATAAAGCATGGGGGGTTTTTTTGGTTGTTTTTTTTTTTTTTTTTAGCAGGATTGCTGTATGATGTAACCAGTAGTTCTGTGGTTAAGGAATTCTCCCAGTTCTTAACCTGAGCCAAAATTGGCTCCAGGATATTCCCATTTATCAGGCAACAGATCTAGCTACTTCATTATTATATTAATATTAGTCTGCTTCCTTGTGCTGTAACACAAAAGAAAGAACCTTGAATGGCTATATCTGGAAGTAAAATAACCAGGGGATTATGCCTTGAGAAACAAATCCCAAGCTTTGAGTAAATAGAAGCATTCCCTTATATCTTGTGTTTAAATTCTAAGGAGAGATGGGTATTCTGATGCTCTTCTGTGCTCAGGACAATGTAATATCTCCTTCTCAATGTATTCTGAGTGAGTTTTCCACCATGCCTAACTCTGTGTGCATAATAGGTTTCTTATTTTGGATTGAAATTCTGTTCTCTGGACTGAAGTTCTAAAATATAAGTATTGAGTGTACCTTATTTTCAGTCACTTCTGGCTTTTAATAGGATCTGACCTTGATAGGTCAGTTCAAATTCTGTGGTTCCATTTGCAGTTGAACAGTTTGTTAGTTGCTGATTTTCCTCAGAGATAGATCAATATAACTCATATGTGAAATTAAAATACATATAGTGTAAATATTTTTGTAGAAGATAGGGAAAGAATTGAGAGCTCAGCTCTTTTCCTGCAAAGCAGTTGACACTTTGAACTCACTGTCTGTATCTGTATTATGGTGCTTTATTGCCAGAATAAATTGTTTGCTTAATCACAGGCTGAAAGGGATAGTGGGGCAATGTTCATGTTACCATACCCTGTTCTCTCCCAGAAGATACGAAGGTGCATCCAGACTGCTTGCTAGGAGTGCCCTTGGCCCATGCTGATTCCTGAATGATGCAAGGAGTAATTGAGAAAAGTATTCATTGGCCAGAGCCAAAATGGTGCCAGGAACTGCCAGAACTATTGAACAGCACAGGTGATTAAATTTCGGTGCTTGGGCTGGTGCCCTGTAACTCCTTAATGGAGTACAATAAGCATAGTCAAAAAATGCCCTTCCTTCCTTCAAATGTTAATAGATAAAAGTAATTTTTCAATTTATATCCATGACATTCAGAGACCGGTCTAAAAAGCTGAATCGTATTTTATCTGAATAATTTTATAATGTGAAAATTCCACTGACTTTGCTGCAATTTCTATGGACTGGGCTTCTAAACCCATGGGAAATTGGTATTGTTATTAACATCACCATGTCATTGTGCTTTATTAGTTTCCAATTTTATAACGATAGTCTGATCTCTTAGAATTGCATCTGCTGTCACAGCACTGGACTATGGAAACCTTGTTTTATCAAAATGTGTTATTCTTGGACTAGAATTCAGAGTTATGCCATTTCATTTTATAGATCCATGGATTTTTCTAAAGCCAGAAATACCCTTATATTATTTAGTCTGACTTCCTGAATGACACAAGACATTTAATTTAACCCAGTTAGTCCAACAATCTGTGTTTGGCTAAGGCTTATCTTCTAGAACTATGTCCAGTCAAGATCTAAAGCCATCAGTAGTTGGGAGAATCCATGACTTCCTTTGGAAGTGCAGCCCACCCTCTTAAAACTGTGTGGTTTGAGTTTTGCCCGAATTTGTCTGGCTTTCACTTTCAGCAATCACCTCTCATTATGCTGTTCTGTGTGAGATGAGAGTGCTGCTGTTGCTGCTCAGTATTTTTTCCCTGTGCTGGTACTTCCACACTGTAATCATTGAAATAATCGCTGAATGTCTTTATTAAAGTCAACAGACTGAATGCCTTTATTCTCTTATTGCAAGGCCCTTTTCCATGGTTTCCAATAATTTCTGTGGCTCTCTTCCACATCCCAGCCAGTGTTTCACCGCTTTTGTGAAACAAGGAAACAAGAACTGGATGTAATACTCCAGTGCACGTCCATTTATAGGCAGTCCTAGTGCTTCTCAGTGCTTTCCTTCAGTTGCTCTAAAGTTATCACTAATTTAGATGTGCCTTGGGCAGCCCCTTGTCACTGAGGCCAGCTGGAATATCAGTTTGCATCACTATTCTTGAATGCTTTTTATCTTTCACAACAGGATGTTGACATCCAAAGTAATTTTTGGTGTTGCTTCCTGTCAATTTCTGATACCGATTTGGTGTTTGGAAATCATCTGAGAAAATGCTGGCAGAGGCCAAAACCATGCCAGGGATGAAAAATAACCATCCTGTGGTGTGTATATTCAAGGGCTCATCTCTAGGAACATATTCTGGGTATTTTTGTATTCAATATGGTAGCCTTAAATGCTCCAGTTGCCCTCAAGGGATCACTTATATTTTTAGCTTCAGTGAAAGTATTAAAAAAAGACCAATTTTTCTTTTTTGCTTTAAGAATCTAGAAGACAGGTATAGACACAACTGGTCACCTTGACTAGATGGAGATATTGTCAAGTTAGAGATGCCCTGATTTTCATTCACTCTATTTTCCTCAGATGCCTATTTTTGAACAGTTTCTTTGTCTGGTAGGATTTGCCTCTCCACACTCACAGCTGACAGTAAGAATACTTGGACAATTAAGACCCCAAGTCCAACTTCTCATGACAAGACTTAGATAAAATAACTCCTACTCAGTTTCACCTTTTTGCATGATTCCTACTCCTATGGAGATGACTCCTATCTGTGACAGTTATACATCTAAATCACAGAAGAGGTTTTTTTGTTAAATTACCCATGAATATAATATATTTGCATGGATATTATAAACAGCCTTTTAATTCATTTTCTCTGAATCTTACAAGTAAGAATTGTATATGAAATAAAACTTTCTATCCTGATCTTTCAGAGTTTAAACAGTAGTGTGTTCGTGGATGCACCTGGTTGGGTGAAAGCTGGTGCAACTGGTGCAACTGGTTTCACTGTCTCCAAGAGAGAAGTGCTAGTGAAGCATGGAGTGCTGAGCACAGCATATTCAAATTGTGAATATGAGACTCTCATATTCAGAGGCTGTCACCAGTTTAGGCTGTGGAGTGTGCTGTGAATTGTGGTAGTTTGGGAACAAATTCCTGCTCTGTTCAGTTTTACTTGATACAGGACAGTTACTCTTTGTGGAGAGTGGAAGGAATGGCAGATATCATAACTCTGAGCCATTCAAGGTAGATCTATCAGCAAACATGAATAGCAGTCTTGACTTTCTTTTCATTTATAAACCAGTTTTAATATTAATTTGTGAGAGTATTGAAAAAGTACAAATTGTTGTTCTTACCTCAGAAACACCTGTATTCAGAAATAATTTGAAGTGATAGCTGATTTGGCATGAATCAGGGCAAAGCCTATTGCAGACATACTGTGGGGATTCATTATTACTTTCATTACATTTATTATCATCACCTTCAGTGACACATACAGTGTTTCTTTCATCACCCTGTAAGGGAGTTAAACACTACAACTGCAGTCTAATATTGCTCAACACCTGCCCATCTGGCAAGTCTTTGTTTGCTGAAGTTTGTTCTGCCACCGTTGATTTTAGATTTGCACTTTTACAGCTGATCAAAGAGATAAGATTACTTAAAACAAGGGCTTCCTGAGGAAATGTACCACCATTGGTCCACTTTGGATTTAGAAATCCCTGGCAGTGAAAGACCTCTGGGCAGACTGAGTTAGAAAAAATGAATGTGTATGCAGATATTTATGATGCCACTCTGTTACTTTTAATGCACTTTACATTCAGTATTTTCTTCTCTTTATGGTGGAAGATCATTTAGACGTTTCTTTGAAGACTAATTTAGGAATGTTGGCAAACATGTAACATGTGCAATTTATTATATTAATAATATCTGATGAAACAACAAATGTGAATAATCCTGCTGAGTACAGAGAAAACAAATGTGTTCTTTTTATGCTGTAGTTTATCTGATCTTAGTAGACTACAGTTAATATGTTTTGAAACAAAATATGCATGGCAAATGTTTTCATAATACTCTAATAAAAGTATTTCTCTCTCTCATTTTTAGGGCTTTTTTTCTTTCTCTCTCAATCTTCCCTTTGTTTTTTTTCAAATAAAAAAAATTACTAAACATGGATGTTACCATCTGTAAAAAACTAAATTTTCCTCAGCTGTGAACTCTGTTCCGGTAGGTTCCTGTTCTCCCTATGTACAATAAATAATATACCATGGAAAACAGTCCAAAATCCAGTGTAATTCACAGAGATATTAATAAATTCTATGTTTCTTTTCTGGTAGAGAAGCCAAGCAGCTGAGCAAGTTGGAGCTTCACTGCTGAAGATGATTGAAACAGCATAAAGTAGGGCACAGTCAATAGTGAAGGCATTAATATAGTGAGAAATCCATTTGCATTGTTGACTCACTAATCTGTTTGGTGTGTTACTGATTTTAGCTCTGCTAAGAGAGACTAAGGGCTTTGTCACAGCTTTGTTGAATGCATTGTTAGGGCTTATATAGAATGGTTGGATGAAAATTGTAATGGGCAGCTCATGATTGGGCTAACTGGAAAAGCCTGGGAATTTTTGACTCTAAAAGTTGGATTCCTCTCTTTGTTCCTCCACTCCTAAAAGTAGCTCAGCCTACTCTAAAGGGTTGAGGGTGCTTCACCAACAGACCCCATGTGCCCACTGGCATCCCACCAGGCTGGCCACTGGGTACCCTTAGGGCATCCCAGAAACAGTTCTTTAGAGAAGTGTCAGTCTTTCTGCTTAAAACTTTCCATGGCTCTCTGGGGGAGATTCAAAAGTGTCAGTCCTATTGATTTTCCTTTTTATTTTTTTTTTTTCCTTTGTTTGTTCCTAATTCTTTTAGATGAGTTTTTTAAAAAAAAACCCTCCTGATTGCTAACTGCTAACTGCCAACAGGGTAGCTAGTGCCATTGCATTGGAGGAAGTCAGCAAATGAACCCATGTGTAAATGAATGTCATTAACCATCAAATTAACTTCCTCAGCAGTGAGGAATACTGTACTTCATTAAAGTTCCACTCCTATTGTCAATTTGCATCTAATTTACAATTTTAGTCTAGGAAAATTTATCTCTGTTTTTTGTTAGCTAGATTAACTTTAAATGCAGTACTTAAATTATGTTTCTTGGATCTTTCAGCAAGTCAAAGTGACTGCCAGTTCTCTAGAAATGAGCAAACTGGCTGTTTCTTATGAAACACTGTTTGCTTGAAATTCGCACTGGGCCATGGCCATGTGTTTGTACGTATGTTTCAAGGATGGATCTGCTCTCTGTTCATAAATTACAAAATTCCTTTTCATTACTCCCTATGAATTCATCCTGAGTTTGATGTTAGCAAAGGACCCAGTGAGATTTCAAGGAAGAAATGAAATAATTTCAGATCATTTTGCCAAGTTTATTGATAATGATAATCAGCCTCTGATGGTAACCAGCTAAAAACCCCAGCCTGTAGAATTGTCTGTGGTTTGGGGATTTTTTAAAATGTTGCTCAAGATATATTTTTACCCTGTTCACTGATAAGAAATGTGAGTTTTCTATTGCCTAAAAAAATTGATAAATGAATGGTCTTGAAGAATATCTGGTGGCTGGGAGATTTTCAAAGTAAAGGATGTTTATCAGACTGCTTAAAATATGTTGTTATTAAAGACTGAACCAATGAGCATTTTGAGTAAAGGAAGTTTTCTGTTTATCTTCTTGGTAAATGTATATATTTTACTTACTTTCCAGTAAAACTGCCTCTTTCTTGTATTTTTAAATTTTAGAAGTAGCAGAAAGAATAAGTTCATACTTTTCTTTTGCATTTTAAGAAGGCAGGGAGAATTAAAAATGTAATGTTCCATGTACTTTGAAGGGCTAATTATGCATTTTGTATAAAATACATTGGCAAACATAAATATATGCGACAGAAGACAGATATTACTGATGCCTTCATATCCTAGGAGACATTTTTCTATTTTCAAACTGGTGTGAAATTCTCCCTTTGACGAGATTTAATATGTGCACATTCTGCCCATTCTAGCCTCAAGATCTGAATTCTACAGTTTTGGTAATGCTGCTAAATAAAATGGAATAAAATGTATCCTAGAGATTCTGGATAGCAACCTTTTTCAGCAGGGTACTGACACATATGTCTAAATTCCTCTGAGGCTGACCAAAACGTAAGTATTTATTGAATTAGGGCTCAGACTGCTTGGGACAGAATCAAGCTTATTTCAGATGAAACTTATCCTCTCATGTATTTGTTATCTCATAAGAAATTTGACTAATATCAAGAGATAGTAGCGAATAAACATAAACATTTCTCTTTTTGAAAGTTTTGCTTCGCCTCTTACTCAGAAAATAGATTTGCTTCTTCTGGAAAATGGAGATATCCAATTGGCACCTCAGGAATGGCACTTCCTTTTTAGCAGAGTTGTGGCACGTTTCTTGTAAACGTTGATAGCAGCAGTGATGAGGAATCTTAGATCTGTAACAGTTTATAATATTGTGTAGGTTAGATGTGAGCTGAAGTAAACCAAAGTGAACTGGCCAGTCCCTTTGTCATATACTTGGTACCCTCCTTCTGGTCACACATGCTATTCTGGTTGAATATTTTCCCCAGTCAAATCTAATTTCTGGGACAGGTAGTATAAAATGTAGATTTTTATCTTTTGTATATGATATTGAAAAATTGCTCTTGCTTTCACAGGCAAGCTGCTGAAGCAGGTCAGAGTTTGTGGTTTTTCCGTCAGCACAAATTAATTTAAAGGCCTCACGTGTAATAATAATAGATTTAAATTGTTTATAGGGTAGATTTTAATAAACACTGCATAACATAGAGCAGTGCCTAGCATAACCACTTGATTCAGTGCCAACAAAATATCATATTTCATTGGGGCTCTGAAGAAATAGCAAAAACAATGAAGATGTCTGAGGTATGTCACAATACCCTGATCAAAAGGATTGTATTATTTAAATATTATAATAAGCTCAGTGATGTCTTTTGAAATAGAATGATTTTAATTCAGAAACATCTGCTTGAAAGTCCAAGGAGATTAGAAATGTCCATTCCTGAAAACATACTAATTAAAGGCTCTAAATACTTAGAATAGTTCTATGCCTATGTAAGTTAGTCCAACTGATAACAAAACTCGACATGTTTCAGATTATTTCAACTTCTTTTATTTAAACAAGGGAATAGAAAAACAAAAGGAAATGACCCAGTTGTTTTTAAAATTTTGTGAAAATATAACCCAAACCAAGGTCATTCTTCAAATGTATGGTCCATATGGCTTGGCTGACACAAGTAGTGTAAGGATAATATCATTTTGTAGGAACAGTGGGACTCAGCTCTCCCCAGCTCTGCGCAGTAACAGAGTGGAAAGAAAATGTAAACTGAACTGCACCTTTATCCACTATTTTTGATGCCTCAGATATATCTGCGTCAGTAGAAGCATAAACTGCTGCAGCTTCTGGGTCTCTTAATACAATTTTCAAAAATAATTATCTTCTACTTCATGTAAAAGTATGGAATAACAGTTTTGTGTTTGGCCTGCAAGTCATCAGATGTCATTATTATAAGTGGACTTCACAAGCAGCTATATTGTAGGGGAATGGAGAAACACTTCTGTTAATTGTGGCATTACTATTTGGAAGAAGCTGCTGTTTAGATTGTTGCTTTACAATTTTACTTGTCGAGTACAATTCCATTACACTGGCTGAGCAGAGACCTTCCTCCTAAGTAGGCCACACTGGGAAATACTGTTTTTTCTTATTCATTAAAGAAAGTTCAGCTATGTGTATGTTGCAATCCTATGTTTCCTTGAAACATTAGGAATATAAAAATACATAAATAGTTAAATGCCTGTTTCAAATTTCTTAATGTCAAAAAAAAAAGAGGGTGAGCAAGGCAAGATCTCTAGGTTACTGCTTTGTCCTGATAGTCACACATATCCTACAGGCTGCATGCTGGGCATAGTGAAAGAATTAATACAACCCAACAACACAGTCATCAGGGCTACATCTCAAGAGGTATTTAGACATCAATCCTGTAGAATAACAAGTCAAGGTGTACATATCCCTGCACCAGTTCACTTACACTTTCTTTTCTGCCTTGCCACATCCAGTGTGTTGCTGTCTGCTAACACTAAAGATGTTGCTGGAGTCTACTTGAAGGTGGTGCTTCCTTAAATCATCTTTGCTTTATAGAGTGATTTGCTGGACACGTGGTGGCAAGCCAAGCCAGCCCACCACAACTTCACAGTAGATGCCCCCTAGACTGATGACCTGGGACTGGAGTGCATATCAGGGTGCTTCTTTCAGCTGCATGGAAAAACTCCAGTGGTGTAAATCTTTACATTCAGACATGTTCCAGGCAACAAGAATCAGAAGACAAAAGTTATCTGTCCAGTTTCTCCGCACAATCAATCACAAGAATTGAGCATGGAAGAGTGAGCTCCTGGAATGGTAAAACACCAGATCTCTCAGGAGGAAAAGCTGAAGAGACTGAGCTGAATTTCAGCTGACTCTAAAGAACTTACTCCACCATGTATGCTGTTTTAATGACTGTTAAATATTTTTGGGAATTTGGTGTCTTAACCAGAACAACCTTGGGCATCAAAACCTGTAAAGGATAAATTTGATGCCCCTTATGATGCCCAAATAAGTAGTCCATTCAGATGGAGGCTCTGTCTATTGTGGAGATGAGATTTACAGGCAGGACAACGATCACTGGTCCTGCTGGCCACACTATTCCTGTTACAGGCCAGGATGCCTTCTTGGCCACCTGGACACATACTGGCTCATGTTCAGTTGCTGTTGACCAGCACGCCTAGGTCCTTCTCCTCTAGGCTGCTTTCCAGCCACTCTTCCCTAGCCTGTAGCACTGCAGGGGTTTCTGTGACCCAAGTTCAGGACTGACCTTGTTAAAACTCATGCAATTGGCCTCAGCTCATTGACCCAGCCATTTTGCCCTGGATTGGATGAATCTTGTTGGATTTACCTCATTGCCCATGTAGGACAGCTGAGAGAAGCTAATGTACTAGTGACAGAAGTGACAGCTGGCTTTAGAATAACTCTAAGCAAGAATCAGCGCTTCAGCCTTCACTCACATAGTGTGACTTGCACATCTGAAAAAGCTGACTGCAATACTTAATCAAGGATTTTGCTTTAAATAAATAAATACATAAAATCTGGATTTTCCCTTTCTGCTCCTCTGCTTGCAGCTGCAGATTCCTGCTCACTGCTGTAGCTACACATCAAAAGAACTTTTCATAGACAGAACTGACCACATATATTTCATCTTCCAAAACAACGGTTTATGGAGACTCAGTTCTTGGTGTTTGATGCTTAAGACATCAGTGGTAAAAAGAAAAAAAACAGTCACAAAAACAGTATAGAAGAAGAAACAAGGGAGTGGGTGCTTGGCATCATTCTCTCTTTTAGCTGAATTTCCTGTGTTTCCACAGGGACAGTTTCCTCTGGGACAGTCTCACTGACTGCTCTGGGGCACTATCTTTGTTCTGTCTCTACGGACTCCGCTGCAGAAACCAGACTGTTAAATGCATTTGTAACTTCACTCAGCTCATAAGCACACATCTCTTTTCATTTGGACATGTCTGCACTCTCAGATGACTATGTCCCGACTTCCTTCATCCGTCGTGGTTCCACGGCAGTCTACCCTGCACAGATGCAGTGTGGTTTCACTTCTGGGCTTCCTTCAGGAATGGATTAGTTAGTTCCATTAGAAACCATCAGGTGTGTTTTGTGCGGAAATTTCACTTCCTGACTGCGACCAGTAGGCAGAACAGATAAATGTACCTGGCTTGGATCTCTACACACCCCTGTAACCTTCTCCACGCAGGGTGCTTGGAGACTCCCATACACTGTGATATGCCAAGTTACACAGAACAAAGTGTCTGTCTCATGCCATGAAAATGCTATTCTAGTGGGCTGCAGGACAACATAGAAATTATTTTTAACACCATAAACCAATAAAAGTTATAAAATAACCAAATCTCACAGCTACAGAGGTAGTGCACAGGGACAGAGGAGATCCACAGAGTTCTGTCTTGTATGTGTATGGTCAGTGTGCTCTGGACTAGTCTGGGTGTGGCCATGCTGAACCCCCGAGCTCAAATCACTCCTTGGGACGAATACTTTTAGCATATAGAATAGCAATGGAAGCAGCTTCTGTGGCTTAGTTCCTCATCCTTCTTTCAGGGGGTTTTTGCAGAGCTGTGCTTGTAACATCATTAATTCTTATAGGATATGGTGGGCAAGGGAGCTATGAAGGTACAACAGCGAGAGAAATCACTGGTGACAGCATTACTTTTCTTTTTTTAAGCCTGATGGATCTACAATTGGTGGTGACTATATGCCATAATTCTAAGAATCTTTAAAACTGACACCAAGGAAATATAAGACAATAGAATAAACATAGAACTGTAACTTGCTTTCTCTGAAATGGTGTTAAAAACTTACCAAAGCACTGGTTTGCAGTCTCAGGTAAATCTTTCTAACTGGTTTTCAGCACAGAGGAGGAAAAAATCTTGCAGCTATCCTTGGTGAAATGTCAAGCCTTCCTACCAACTACTTCTTTTAGCTTTTGAAATCTTTCCCAGTGTTACACATTTACTCATGATCCATAAAAGATAAACCCCAATGTTTCTTTTTGCCT
Organism: Bombycilla garrulus; assembly: GCA_013400315.1. Taxonomy (NCBI): domain Eukaryota; kingdom Metazoa; phylum Chordata; class Aves; order Passeriformes; family Bombycillidae; genus Bombycilla; species Bombycilla garrulus. The sequence goes on from VXBU01011881.1 coordinate 106,969, forward strand.
ACAGAGATCAACGTACGTAATGGACTCTCCCCCATCACTCTTAGGAGCTCCTTTCTCTGGAAACCTCTGGAAATCAGTGAAACTCATTTACATAAGGTAATATTTGTAAGTCAGAATACTAAAATTAATTCCAGTGGGAGATAAGCAAATCTCACTTTTCAGTCCAAATCCAACCTTATTCCTTGTACTTTCCATTCTGTTTATCCTTCCAATCTGGATTTTACTAATATCTTTTAGGCCTGAGCTAAAAAGAAATACACATCTCCCTTTATGGGAGAAATTATGTTAAATAACCACATAGTTTATTTTTACCTTTGGAAGACATTCAGATATAGCATTTCCATGGTTATAGTATAAAACATCAACTGAACAGAGTAATAATAACACTCAGTTGTTAGACTAGTACTCTGCGGGTCTCAAGGTGCTTTATAAATGTCATCCATGTAATCACTCACCTTGGGCAAACACAGGAACTGAAAGAACAGAAAACTCAGTTGATTTTTTTCATGAATACTCACATGCCAGTAGTAGAAATTGGTTTGCTGCATTCCCAGACCATATCTAATAGTCACTCTAGGCTATCTTTGAACACTTGATAAAAATCCTATTCCTCCTGTAGTCTAAAAAGTTTTACCCAGAAAACTTTTTGATGAAAATGAGAATTGCTTGTTAAAAGTACAGCACTGAAACTGTTGCTCAGCTGTAGTGGCCAGACCAGTTCTCTTAAGGACTAATTTTCTGCTTTGGGAATGGCTCTGGCTTCCTGGCCAAGAGCTCTGAGTATACTCTGCCAGTTCTGTGGGCGGGGATAACTGGACAAAAGCCCACTGGCGGTAACCTGGGAGTACCGTGAGTATCTCTGAGTGAGAGAGTCATCTTGGAAGCACCTCTGCATTTTACAGAACAGAGAGTCCTGGAAAAGAAGAGAAAAAGCCAAAGAATGAGACAGAAAAATCACATTTTTAGCACAGATTTCTATGAGGATTTTTAAGACAACAATCATGTTTTGGGCATACTGAAACAACAAAACAAAAGTCTTCAGTGAAAGCTTACTATATTCAGGAGAATGATGTAAATGCAACCAAAACCCTTTCTAATGAGATTTTTTAAGTTTAACCTGGTGTATTTTGCATAATATTTTCTAGTGGCTATGGTAGCTGACTAGGAGTTAAGACTGCTTCATAACCCTAGGGTCTGCCACATTTATTCACCTGCAGAATAATTAATCAAGAGCTTTTTCGTACTTCAGAAAAAATGCTATAGTTCTTGAAGTATTTCCAAATGGAAGATGTATTAAAGGGCAAAATAAGCTATTATCTGCAGCAATTACTATCACCCATATGCAGACTGTGGCAAACTTGGCGCAAGTACATGGCCCCAGTACCAACTCAAGGCTCCAGCATAAGCAAGTTCCAAGGAAACACCTGACAGAGGAAACTTGACTTCAGATCCATACTGAGGAATAAAATGTCGGAATGAGATGTGATTTCAGGTAACACAGTTGATGGCACTGACCTCTGGCGCTGGAGAACTGTACAAAAGTTTCCTTAGAAAGCAGAGCTTGCTGATTTTGGTTGACCTTCAGTGCCATGGTCACGTTTCCCATTGTGGCTTGTGGCCAGTGCTGAGCCTGGCACAGTGCAGCACACAGGGCTTGTTCTGCAAAACCAGGACAAACTCATTGATTTCTTTAACAAAATCAGGGGAGGCTTGTTCAGAACCTGCCCAGGACAATTCAATTAGAAAGATTTAGTTGCCCATTCTGGTGAATGGAGAGTGAGAGGGGACATTGGGCTAAATCCCCCACGAGTCCAAGTGGGTTTGCTGCACTGGAGCGAGTGGAATCGGGCCTGTAATTGCTGTGCATAGTGTAGCTCATTATAGATTGATGGAGTGTAACACCAACGAGATGACTGTGCTCAGTTATTTCACCTCCTGCTTAAAACAAGCCAGAGGACTTCTCAAAATCTTTGCAAACACAAATCTCTTTTTTTCCATAGAATGAAAAACCGTAAACGTATATGCTACTCAGAGGTACTTCTGTTTACATTGCATAAGGTTGTGAATAATTTGGGGTCATTCTTTAGGACTGTTAAGTGAAAGGAAACTGTTCTATCTCAGCTGGATCACAAATGAAACACCCTATAATATGCATGGAAGCACTTGTATGGTATAAATAATATTTTTAATCAGTCATTGAAATAATAATATAAAGTTCATTTTATTACACTTGAAAAATAAATGTCTTCACCTCCTTTCATTGGACTTTAAAGGAGGAAAGTTTTACATTCCCTGTGAAAAAAAAATAAAGTAAAAAATGTTTAGAGAAAGGAATGATCTGACTGGTTAGAGATCACAAATCACTAATAATAATAAGCTCTGAATATCAGATGCCAAACAGCTGCAGAGCCTCTTAAACCTAATTCCTCTTTCCTGAAGGACATGGCAAGTTTGGAAAAAAAATTATTGCCAAACTCACCATGAAATGTGACAGAAATTTTTCTTTGAATAAATCACTGTCACTCCCGATAAAACTATATACAAGTGTCTTGGCATGAGGCAATGCTGCAAATTGGTTTGCACAATGAAAACAGAACCCATGAAACCTGCAGACAGAAAACAAAAATCCAACCCACAAAGTGTAGAAAACAGCCCACTCATACGGAGGAGGTGATAGGTGTAGATTTTATTGGATATGTCACCAGGTATTGCGTGCTTTCCCATTACATAAAAAGGTACTGTACAGTTTAGTCCACTGCAATTTGCCACCTGGTATAACAATGTATAAAATTCAAAGAGTAATTATTTGGAAAAGTCATATGAATGTTCAAAAAAGTATATGGAAGATGATTATGCCTGTGAGTCCATTCCTCACACTTGTGCTTTACAGGGCAGGTGTCAAAATTGCAACTTATATATGTAAGAATTACGGAAAGTTTTAAATCCTCAATATGGAATATTCATTCCTACCAAGTGCCAAATATCCCAGCTTTATAGATACTGGAAAAGCAGTTCATCTACCAATCTTTGTCAGCCTCACTCATATTCCTAATACTCTCCACTATGTAAATAGAAATCACAGCATTAATTGCTATTTTTGAGCACTTTGCATTATGGCAATATGGTGTATTACAAAAAATTTTAGAGTATCCAAATTTCTAGAAACTTGCAGGAGAGTTATACAAGTCTCAGTCTGTTAGCAGCATCTAGATCCTGCTTCAGAAAATGTTTATGCTATGGAACACCTTCCTGTGGTTCAATCCATTTGCACTTTATCAGATATCAGAGCAGCAATGTAGTAAACTGTGTGACCTGACAGTGCCCAATGAGCAAGAGGTTTTGGGTTTAGTTTGGGGTTTTTTAAGCAATTTCTTCTGCTCAGTGCTTTCTTTCTGCTCCTTTTCTTTCTTCTGCATTACTGGTAGTAAGTAACATATTATCCTGTCATGGGGAAATAAGCAATGTCTGACAGTACTAGAAAAACTTGTTTTCTCTCTGATTTACTCTGTAGTCATTCTGTCTGCTAAATCCACATTCATCTTCCCAAGCTCCAACCAGGATCATACAGAATTCTTAATTAATACAGTCTAGTATGGTGGCAAAAAGTATTTATAGAGAGACAGGAAGGATTCCTGCTCAGTGAAAGAAGATGGGTTTGCAGAAAAAACAGTGACCTGCACTACTGGAAAAGGCAGTTCTGTTCCAATCCTGAAGCACGGCAACAGAATTATTTATCCAATACAAGTTACTTAATATAAAACTGACTAATATAGATGATAGAAAATGGGTGAACAAGAAAGGATGTGGCTAAAATCCTGCTCCTCTGGGACCTTCTTAGGATTCACATTTCTAAATGCTTCTGTGGAGCTCAGGAGCCAGGGCTCAGCTCAAAAATGAATCTAGACCATTCCTTTTTTTCACAGCTGAAAAAAAATAACATTTCCTCCTCATTTGTCACTACTGACAACACATCAGTTACAGCAATAGTTTTGGATCCAGGCTGTCACTGCTCTTTCTTCTTCATAGGTCTTTTGGAAGGATCAAATCTGGCCCTGTAGTTTCACGGAGTGGGAGAAAGGGAGTCTTGGACACCAGTGAATACTTAAGATGATCCAGATGAAACTAAAAATAGCCATGCCAGAACAACCCCTTTGTGCTCATTTTTCAGCTGGTGTAGCTGATTTTGCCTGTACTCTGTCTGAGTAGAGGTCACTGTCCTTCCAGCCCCTCTATCCACCCTCCCACACAGGTCCTACACAAACCCAGAGATGAGCTAGGGATGGGAGGCACCTCTCAGGTGCTCTAAAAGCAGGACAAACAGACAGTAGTGTGGGATAAAAGACAAGGAACTGCCACACTTTGCCCAAAGTCCATTCTGTAGGGTGTAGGCTGGGAGGGGGCTGAGAGGAGGAGTGTTTAATTTGTGCCTTCTTTCAGGGCACAGGGATGATTTAACCACTGCATTTCTCAGTGCCACCAAAACTGAGGCAGCTGTGAGCTGAGGACTAAATCTGAGGCTCCTGGAGAACATTAATACAGACTTGACTCATTAACACAAAGGTGAAGTATTTATAAATACGGAGATGTAATTCAGGATGAACCTAGATGATTCAAGTTTTTATTTTAGGATTTTCCTCTCCATTTGTGATGTTGAGCAAGCTAGGATACCTGTTGCTTGACCTCTCCTCTGTTTTTACACTGAGATGATAAAAGTTAGGCACCCACAGAAGTATGCTAACAGATAAATACATAATGGCTGGAGCCTTCTGGTGGGCTGTTTTATACAGTCCCAACAATGTTATTATCATCTCTCTTGCTAATCCTATTGTGACAGTACCCCATAAAGCAGTGGGGCTTTGCCATCTTCACTGCCATAAGAATGCCCAATGTCCTCAAATTCATGTGAGGCAGACTGTCAGTCTACAGTTTCCAAGAGACTGGTGCCTAGAACTGAGTAAGCAGAGGGTCCTGAAAGCCTTCCAAAAGAGGCTTTTCCATGGGTACATGGTTTCCTCCACCATTAGTTCTCAACGTTGGACTGCAGATTATAAAACACATAATAATTTCAAGGCTGTACCTTCCCAGATATGGAAACTGCGAAGTGTTCTGGCCAGAAGTGAAAAAAGGTAAAGCAGCTGCGGATGGATGTGCACGCTGATGTCCTTCCATCTGACTCATACTTGTCCTTCTGCTGTGCCCCTGCTGCACACCAGAGAGCAGCACTCCGGTTTGCCTCTGAGGTCCCACCAACCTGCTCACACACCTCCATGCTGGAGTGTCACTAAGGGAAAAAATTATATCTCTCTGTAGCCCTCTTGTTATTGTCATGATAAACATTACTATGTTGTTTCCTCTGATAGCTTTTATCTAAGCATTGATTGGATTAATATATTTATAATAATTGCTACTGATGTCTGTCTCCTTTCACTGATGTCTGTCTCCTTTCTAATAATAAGCAAGTGCAGATGACATAATATCCAAAGAATTCCAGAAATTTTTTTTTTCCCTGAAATTCTGAACTAAAATGCAGTACTAAAAATCTCAATGTAAAATATAATTGGTTTACTTTCTTTTACTTCCCCCATACCTCAGAGGTGATACAGTGCTACAAATGGAAGCTTTGGATAATGGTATTTTATTCCTCAGCCTACAGCATGTTTTAGTTCTCAATGCTTCCAGTGCTTACCAGTTTGTCTTGAGGTTTTGGGTTGGTTTTGGTGGGGTGCTTTTTTTTAGGCCTATTTTCTCTTCAAATTGCTACCATGAGGTTTTTTGAAACTTTTCTGCATAACAGAGCACATGTCCACCTTTTCCTTGGCTGTCTTCCTCTGTTAAAAAATTTCCTATTGTCTTCAGGAATGCCCTAGACTATAGTAACACTACTGTTCTTTTCATTATGGAATCATGGAAAAGCCCTAGTCATACACTGCACCACAAACTCATTTATGCAAGGACAAAAATGATGACCTAACTCCAAAATTGGTTTCGTTTATAAACTGGCCTCTAAAAAAGTCTAGTTATGTGTCATAACATGGTCATTGTCTTTGATCAGTATCATAATACTTGGATGATATAGCAGGAATACTGGTAGTCCATTATTTACATTCCTTTTTTATCCAGGATCAAATTAACTTTCAGTACCTGGTAGGAATCCAGAAAACCAAGTGATATTGTTGTCAGAGGTGGAGAACAGTAAACAGGATAAGGAAGCTCAAATCCCCAAGCTCTGAGAGGCATCTGCTGGCCAGGGCATCACTGGGGTTATTCTGGTTTCACATTCCTGCAATTTCTTCTGCATGACCCTGTGGGCCCCACCTTTCCCGATCACTGGATGAAGAGAAGCAGCTCAGGTTTTCAGTGCTGTGCACATTATCATTCATTTTAAACTGAACCCTGTTAAGATCTACTACTAGAGGTCAGGTATCTTTGGACTAAGCAGGACTGGCAGCACATCCTCTGTTCCTGAGTCCCTGCCTGGCCATGTCTGTTGTGTTGAATTCTCATAGCCTCTAAAGCATGTCAAGTAGATCCAAACTGCCTACCAAGAACAGTTTTTAGTCCTTGCTAAACTTCGAACAGTGGCTGAGATTTGTTTGGCAAGATCAAAGGCTGCTATAAAAATGAAAAATGAGCAGATGTTCAGGTTCCCCTGCTAGTACAGACATAACCACAGTCATCCTAAGAAACACACAAGGAAAAAATGGGCTCATGTAATTGTGATCTATTGAAGAAGCTACAATGAGGAGTTGAAAAATAGATTACTCCAGTCATCCTAAAATATTTAGAAGACTTTTTCCACAGCACCTTTCCTAGGACTCAGACACAGCACCTTTGTCCATATTGAGATGTCAATCTCTGATCCCAGTTTGTCCAGAGGAATTTCTTTTAAAGTTCATCTACGCTTTCTCATCATGTAGTACCAGAGGAAGCAAAACCCTGCAAAAATAGTGAGCAAATATTGAGCAAATATGATCCTCCTCTCTCACTGAAGACCGTTGATGGTCTGCTTACGAGGTCCAAAATACTAGTTCTACGGTTATAGACATGCTTCTATGGCCGGAAAGGTTGGAGGCAGCAGTGATGGAGTCTTGCATCGCACCTCCTACAAGCAGAGTGCCCAGACTGGGAGGAGGTATGGAGCTGTCTTTGTTCCCCATGGGGGGTGGGGGAGCCTGGGCATTCTTTCCCCATTTGGAAATGTTCTGAACCAGGACACTTCATTGGACTCCCTGGACATCACCCCACCCCTGGAGCTACCTGGATTGGACAACTGCCAGAGCCCTGCCTAAGCCATAAAAAGCACTGCTTGAGGAAACCTCGAGGCATTTTGGGGGTGTGTAGCAGATGCTTGTATCTCCAGTCTCTGGCACGGCTTTTTCTCAGTAGACAGTTTGTTATTTTGGAAGTTAATAAACCTTTTTTGTTTCCAACACCACCTGAGGTGTCTTTCCCACCCATTTTAAGCCGTGGGTATTTGTAAGACAAAACCTAAATGGGGATAGAAGCTCCGAGGGCTCATAACGCCTGGCTCAAGGAGAAATCCTATCAATGGAGGGTGAATTGAAAACAGTGAGAGAGGCTGAGGTTGCTCCAGAAGAGAGATGGGGAAATGTCAGTGGAGAGAGTGAAAAGAAAGATGAAAATTATTTTCCTCTGTTTTCTATTTTCACAAAGCATCTGTCTGCTAGGCAGGAAGGGTTAATCTCTGTCTTTAAAATACTTCAATCTATGGGATCTGGATACATGTTCATGTATATTCTCTGTCACTGTACTGGGGTTGGTCTATGACCTAGAGTGGAAAAATGCCTTTTATTTCAATTAAATGTACCTTGCCATTGTATGGAGAGCCTGTGGACAAGGCAAACAGAGAAGAGGGAAAAATACACATGAAATTTACCACATATTATGCAAAACAAGATAGGGAAGAATGTTGCATCCAGACAGTTTTTACACAGCTCACACTACTGAAGAGAAAACACCTCCTTGCTCTTCCAAACAAAACCTTATTAGAGGCAGGGTTTTCTGTGATGAAACTATGCAATATTGGAGCTGTCAGGTGTACTTCTTCCACACACCTTTTCTGTTCTCTCTTATTTTCCTCTGTCAACTGAAGCTCGAACAATGCAGTCCTGAGTCTCATTCTAGCATGGTCGACAATCGCAGAGAAGAATGGCATTGCCCGATTTTGTCCTAGATTCTCAGGGCATGGGCTACTCCAACAGGCAACAAGAGGCATTTTGGCAAGAACTCACCCTGGCAACAGCACAGAAATGTCATCAGCATCTCCGTAGTTGTTGCCATCGTATAATTTCACAGACAGTATCACTATGGCTTTCAAATAGCCTGCCCAGATTGCCCCAGCCTGTTCCTGCTATCTTCATTACTTACTACTGTGCAATAAGTACTACGTAATGTCTGTGACTTGTAAATATTTGATTATAAATTCAAATTCCTGTAAAACTCACTGTTAAATATTAGCTGCAGATAGATTGAAACACAGATGTTTCTGGCTGGAATTAGTCCAGAAAGCCAGAATTAACACCATGACTTCCCAGAAAACCAGTTACAGACTCATGAATGGCAGGACTGTGGCTGGAACAAGTCACACCTACCATGTCCTCTGTGTATACTGAGGGAAATCTTACAACTTCTTGACTACAATAGCAGAAACTTTGTCATTTGTTATCCCATAGACTTACGTGTTTCAGCCCTACTATTTCCATCCCTTCCCCTCACCCTGCTTACACCCTCCCCATATCTCCCTTCTTTTGTGCTCTCTGTTTAGGATGTTTTCTAATTACCCTGCAGTACCCAGTGACCTTTACAACTCTGCTACTACTCTCCCAGCATCTGACCCCTCATGCTCCTCCCGCTGCAGGACCTTCTGCCTCCAATCCCCTCCTTCCCTCCAAAGCTCCAGAGCCAACACACATCATGTTGCCTGGTGTCCTTCTTTAAGTGTGTTAGAAACTAGGAATTAATGAGTTTATGGAGAACATTTAAAGTCATTCCATTGGTTATACACTGAACCACTTTAAGGCACTTTGGAGGAACTTTTCAAGTCCATCCTGTGGTACCCACTAGTGCAAGACCATGAAATGTGTTTTCCTTGTACCACAGGTACCAGCTAACATTGTATTCAAGTCATATTAACTGGAAATGGACCTAGCAGCAATTTCCAAACTTCATGTATTTCATCACAAGCCTTGTACCTGAAAAGCCTAGAAAATGAACATGTAAGGTCTGCTACCACTGTGCTATATCTTTTTTCACATATTCCAGAATAAATGGCTGGATTTTCCCACTGTCTCAAAACAGCAGGTGACTAACAACATAAAATATCTTGCTTTGCTCCCCTTAGATGTCTTAAGCAATCATTTTCCCTGCTCTCTGAGCCCCTGGATCAGAGAATAATTCTTGAATATTATAACTAAATTGCAACTGCAGAGATGTCAGAGGTGTCAGAACACTTACATGGCCAGAATATCTCGTGCCCGATTCCCTATTTTGTGAAATACTCCTGCCCTCATCCTATCTCAACATTTGTTACACATAAAGACAAATTTAATGTCTGAGCTTGAAAACCCACTGTTTCTGAAACAGAAATCTACGTGAAAAATATCAAGCCAGCAACTTGAAGCAGTTGGCTGCAAAGACCTTTGGAATGAAAAAAATTGTTCATTGCAACAGGACTTTCAGGCATATGAACATAGGTTGGAAAGGACTTATTGCCTTCAGCCCCCTAGAGGCTGATGAGAGATTGTGAGGATGACATTTTAATATGGCAATTGTCTATCTGTGATAGAAACTGGAGGAAAAACAAAGTTATTTTTTAAACTATGAGCAGGATTAATAAAGCAGCTTTTGGGTACATTTCTCTTATCAAAATGTCTTGCAAAATCTGAGGGTGATGAAATGGTTGGGGAAATAGCAACTTTTCAGAACTGCAGCTAAACATGTGAAAATGCAGCCCAGGAACTGGCCGAGAACTGTCTTTCCATGAGTGGGAAGTCGACAGAGAAACCTTGCAATGACCCAGGAGTCAGTGGGAAAGGACGGGAGATTAATGAGATTCTAAACAGACAAGCAGCACTTATGGAAAACATGCTGTACTGGAGCTTCCCTCCCACTCTCTCTCATCCTGCAGCCTCAAGTGGCCCTGTGTCTGGATCCCCAGACCTCTAAAGAATTATCAGACTGGAAATGCAAGGCCCTCAAGAACCCAAATCACAGCTTCTCACAAGGGACTGATCACAGCAGTGCCCACCTCAGACCCCTCCAACCCAAATATGACTTTATTTCTGCAACAAATTGCTTCCAGCTCTTCAGATTCCTGAAAGATCAACATGCAGAAAACCCACAGCCACCAACAGCTGTAGTCTGTAATGTTCAGAGTTGTGGGAGCTGTCTGCATTGCACTGTCCCTGATAAGTTCGAATCATAGTATTTGCCCTCTTTTTTTCTTTTAATTTATAGTGCTCACAGTATGCATCCACAATTTTTGCAACTTTGCACTTTTGTCTTTCAAAGAAAAGTGATTATTTTTATTCATTGTTGTAAATTTAGTTTGCACATAATAATAATGGTTGGAGGCTATGAAAAACATAACTTAAAAAAACTTTACTTTCAAGAGTTTAGAAAATTTTTGATGCACTCTGGGAAACAAGAGTACAGTTTAATGTCCTTCAAATGCAATCTAACTCACTCTCATGAAAATCCCTCATTTAAAATGAGCTTATGGTTCAGAACTCTGACTGTTCTCCAAATCAGAATACTGACATCATCCAGACAGAATCATCTTACCTGCCTTGTCTAAATGCATGTTCCAGTACCCTCCTGACCTCCAAATAAATATTTAGGTATTAATTCTTTATTGTTATGGTTGTTGTTTTTGTCAGTAAATATTTTGCCAAGGAAGGTGGAGTATCAAGCAGTAATCAAAGAGAAGGCAAGATTAATTGGCAGGGACTTTATCAGCAGACTAAGATGTGGATACAGACTCACTACTGTCACCCAGTTATTCATAGAGTTAAACTGGCTCTCTGGTGCTGTTTTCAGCATCAAACACCATTCAGGATAATGCCTGGGTACAATTCAGGTGACACAGGCTGAGGACTACCCCTCTCTGTTTTGGAAGAGTATGAATGTGAGCCATGCCATGCCAGACGGCCTCAGGGACAAATCACAGTCCTTGGCCCATTTTATTTGCTCATACAGATGTTGTTCCTCTCTCTGCAAAGGACTGGAGACCTCATTTTCTTTGAAAAAAGAGGAATGAGCTGTTGCAGCCCTAGCACTGTGCATCAGATTATTATGAATCCTTCTGGAACTGCCTGATTAATCCTTGTTACCCGGACTTTCTGCCGGCACCCTGTCACTGCCTCTCATCCTAATGCTGCAGCACAACCCCTTCCCATCAGGTAACACTCAGTTCCACTGCCCAGAAGGGCACCACAAGGGGTGAAGTGTCTTCAGGAGTGTGCTGTGAAAGTTTTTAGTCCAGACTGGAAAGGTCCATAAGTAACATGTAATAAACGTATGGATATTTCCCATCAGATACAAAAATATACAGATGAAGGCTGGGTTAAAAGGGTTTTGGTGTTGATGTCCTGCACTCAGAAGTTACAAAATGAAGCAAAGTGACATTTACAACTGTCATATAGAAGTCACTACTATATATTCTTTAATTGGAAAATAAAAACCTTCTTTCTCATAAGATACCTCTCTCATCTGGGATGAGTTTAGGACCAATGCTAAGCTGATTCCAGTCATCTCAAGCTGTATGCACCTCCTTTTTCTGTTTGCATCACACCTTTTAGCCTGCTTCAAATTACTGAAGTATTTTCCTGAAGGGCCTTACTTTGCATTTTCTCTCTTGTTAGAATTCTCCCAAAATACAAGAGACATAGCATGTCACACTGTTAAGATATGGCCTGGCCTGTGGAGAAGATTTTGACCTTGTGGACTAAGATTCTTCTGTCCCGTTTCTCAAGTAGAACTAGTTTTTACTATCCTTCTCACTCTTGCATTTTCTGCTTGCTTCACTTATTTCTATATGCCAGTCTTTTTTTTTTTTATTATTTTTTTTATTTCAGTTTTTGAGTCCTACCCCAGAAAGTCATTGCCACAGTTTAACACAAATGTAAGTCAATTTGCACCGAAGAGAGATCCTGGTCTCCCTCTGCACCCCCAAACGTGCTCCTTCACCTATCCTTGACCACAGTTGTCAGTTGTTCTCCCATATCCAAAAGCATATGAAAGTCACTAGGGTTCAGTGAACAAGTCAGTTTTTTGGAATTGGTCAGAAACCAAGTTTTCATAATTTAAACAAATAACTTCTGTGTTCACCCAAGAGCTCCTAAAATTATTTTTGTTTCAAGCTAACACCTACCATCAAAAATCATAGTGTTGGTTGTGGGAATTAAGAAAAATAATAAGTTAGAGTAGAGGTAGTTTCTAGGCAACATTTGTTTTTCTCTTTATAAGCAGAAGCTTGCACTTGTCTGAAAGAACCTAGGGTTTTCATGCTACATTTATGTTTTCTGTCTTACCAAAAGCCTACCTCATCTACTGGAACAAAGGCTGCATGCTGAGGGGAACACATCTATCTTCATGATGGATGTTTGGCCCATCACCTGAAGCCACAGCTCTATAGCTGGAGATGGTTCAGTAGGTTTGATAGAATAGTTGTTACAATTGACTGTAAGTCCTGAGCCAACTGCCAAAAGCTGCCTCCAGCAAGTGCTGCTCCTGGTGATTCCTGTCCTCCCTCATTATCTTCAGAGCTTGCTCCTCCCTCTATTGCCACTTGTCTGTGCTTGGCTTTGGAGTCCCTGTTGCACCCTGTGGCCCCGTCTGCACTTGCAGTGCTCTCATCACCTCTAAGCCTTCTGTGACTTTGGTCACACAGCCTTTGGGACTCCTTTGGCCTGCCACTGAATTTGAAGAATGAAGCATTCAAACCAAAACCAGCTCATTCACTGGGGATTTCAGGCACTGGACTCTCTGAAGGAAGGACTTTTGATGTTTTTTCTCCTTTGGGACAAAGGAAAACAGGCTCATTAAAACCAATGTACTCAGAGAGGTGTCAGCTGCTGCCTCACACATTGGGTTTATAGACTGAATCTTGTTCTCTTTAGGCTTCCAGATTTTTCTCAGTTACTATTTCTTCTGTCACATACTCAACTGTTTCTTGTCGTACACTCACTGCTTGTGCCTGCCCTTTGGAAAAAACTTTTCTACAATCCTACACTTCATCAGTACAATAATTATTTCAGGCTTCCCTGCTAGACATAGAGAGCTAGTGTGATGCACAGTGAAGTGGAAGGAAGTCTTCTTCTGGATTTCCTCATGTTTTGAATGAGGTATTTTTCCTTGAAAAATCCTGTTTTTTCATCTTCTTTCACTTACTTTTGTATTCAAGATGTGTATGAGTGTGTGTGACTGTGTGTTCGTAATCTCCATCTCCCAGACTTTTAGCCCTGAAAAGGACACAAATTTGGGAGATAAAACCTAAAGGCATCATTGATGGGGCATTGAAGCCAATTCCATGTTTTAATCCTGCATAAATTATTCTGGAACTCAGCCCACATTTATGATGTGTGAGAGAATAGAAAAATAATGGGATTACTCTGAAGTTTCAGATGATTATAAACATATGGTGCAGAAGACTATAAGAACAAAACATACTGAGGGAAATATCAGTAAATGAAAGGTTAATAATGGAAAAAGTAAGTTTGGAATCTCATATGTGGCCTATTATCACACACTACTGACATGAAAGAATGCCTGTAGAACTGTTAAAAGTGGACAGCTAGTAGTTTAATGATTGTAGCAAGAAAATTTTAGGCATTGGAAAGGAAACTATATGATTATAAAAGAACTCATCGCATATTTAAGCCTCCTATGAAAAATGGTAGTTTTGTGTCTGAGGTTCCGGACTGGGACTCAGATCTTGATTTATTTCCCAGTTCTGCTACAGATTTCCTCTGTGACCTCAGGCCAGTTACTTTGGGAGAAAGATGTTAAAGCTCCTAAATGACTTATGAAGCCAAGTCCCTTTACCAGAAGGTGCATAGCAGCAGATTCACAAAGAGAAAAGCGTATGGGAATGCTGACCATAGCCAAGGCTATCCCCAAAGTGGCCGTGTTCTACCACACCACTTGCCAGTTCTGAGTGCCAAGAGGCCCCTGTGCCTCAAGGAGAATGGCTGCCTTCGGAGTGGTCATGGAGAATGAGCAGGAGGGGAAATGGGAGGGAGGGATCAGCTGCCCTCTGACCTCCTGTGGGTACTGCTGGAGCAGGCAGTCTTGGGAATTGCTCCCCCTCATGGTTTCCAGCTTCTACTCAATTTTCATTGGTGGCTCATATCTGGGAGAGGCTTAGATGTGATGCCTGGATCTGAAGGAAACAGGGACTCTGGCTATTAGAATCCTGTTTGGGTCAAAAAAGAAAGAACCAGGAACAACCACCTGTCACAAGGGCAACTTTTCACTTGGTTCACTGCCCACTCATAACCCTTAGCACTGAAACCTGCTTCCCAAAAACCCACAAGAAGTGATAAGAAAGAGGGGAAATTTGCCCTCTCTTGCTCCCAAAATGTGAAGCAGAACTGGAACCAACACACAGTCCTCCCCTTTTCTTCCTTTGACCCTCAGGCTTCCTTATCAGGGTTAGGAACAAAGTGTTTATTGGTTTGCCAGTGCAGGATTTAGCTTCCTTAAAAAAACTCACATAGCAACCAAGCAAGCATGTAAACATGAAGCACCTAAATGTTGTTGCCTCCAGATTTCTGACAGCTTTGAAAAATGGACCCTTTTTGCTGTTGCCAGCTTGTACAAATAGCAGTAACAGGATATTCTTTGTCTCCCTCATCCATGCTGTACATAGTCTCACAACTCTCACACAAAACAAGAATGCAAGCAGTAATAAACCTGTAATGTAAGTAAGAGAGCCAAGGATGGATATTCACTCTAGCTTTCCATATGCTGTAGCAATGATAAAAAGATCTTTCAGACATCTCTTTCTCCGTCTTAATATTCATCATGGTCATAACTCAGAAACCGCTTTGGACAGGATTCACAATCTGCTGTGTCTGTGTAAAGTCAGTTGAAAGTAAATAAAATACTTTCTGCTTCAGTCCCTTGGATATCTCTGTTTGCCATGATTTGTTTCATTCTGTGTGGAAGTATATGAAGCTTAAGGTATGGGGTAGATCATTAAGGTGAAAAATTTTAGGTTTCTGAGATTAAAAAATATTCCAGCAGAGAATCTCCCTTAAAAGCACATATTTTGTTGACAATGGTTTCGGCATAAGCAAAAGATCCATATAAAATACTTGAAAGAATGTAGCATAAAGGAGAAAGGGTGGATTCTCAAAATTTAGAAAGAAATATTTCAGTAATCAGTGTTTGTTATCAGGAGTGGGGAAGCATAAAGTGGGAAAGTATAAAACAGTTCAGAAATATCAAAGCAAATTTTTTAAATTTCCTCAAAATATTTTCAGCCTAAAATGCTTCACCTACATATTTTGCCTTCTCAGCAAAGAAAATGCAGGCTGATCTCACTCTTAGCTGAGCTTGATGCACTAAAGGAAAGCCTGTTCTGAATACTGATGGCTGCAAGTTGCGTTTCGTCAAAGTTATTTAACTTTTTTGGGTGAAAATAGGAATAATTTCCCATATCCAAGTAGCTAAAGTCTCAGTTAATATGTTAGGTTCCACATTCAGAAAAAAAATTAGAAAGTTTCTGTCACTGTGACCTTCTGTATCTGCTTTTATAATCAGTGTGATCAAAGCAGTCCTTCTGTCATGGGACAGGATTCCCTTCTGGAATATTTCCACAGAACTTGAGACAGCTGTTGCAAAAATGTATTTTAAAAAGCTGCAGGAAATCTGTCTGTAGCCGATGCTTTTCCCAAATTCTAAGTCTTGAAAGAATCTTTCTGTTTCCTGTAACTGTGTCTTTTAATTTGATGTATCTGCTTGTAGAGGGGAATCCTTTTTCAATGATGTTTGTCTGAAATCACTTTGGTCAAAATTATCTCTTCCAAACCTCTTGGCTACTGTATTTGTCTGTTCCAAAGAACCACTGAGACATAATTTTCTGGGTCAAGGGGACCATTATGATCATCCAATTAGATCTTGGGCATAAGACATGGCACAATTTCAGTGACTCCCATGGAAAACCTCTTGCTTCTGGTTGACATGCCCATCTTTCAGAGGAACAGATTCACTGGGGATTGGGCTGCTCCTGCTAGGACTGCCTCTGTAGTACGACTATGAAGACCAAGGAATCAGCTTAGTATTTGTGGTCACTCATCCTGAATTTCCTGGCTGTGTCCCATCTGGGTCCTTCATACTTATTTTTGGAAAAACTACCAGTCCCAGTTAATTTTCCACTTATTCTTTCTTAAAATTTTGCTGTCTATAAATTACAGGAATGTAAGGATGCTGAAACGTGATTTTGTGTCAGTGTTTCACAGTGCAGCCAAAACTGGTGTCATGTAAGCATCAGGCTGTGTCGAGATACACGAATGTTCTTCCAGGGAGCTGAGACAGTGAAATCACACAGACTGTGAAGAAGCACAGGTTTCCTGCCTGTGGACTGACCATCTCTTTTCACAGCCCAGTGAAACTCCATCTCTTTCTTCTGTCCTTGGCAGTGCATTGCTGTTCTCTCACTCCTGCAGTTTGGAGGTAAGTGATGGTCCTCCAGACAAATGTCTGCCAAGTTTTGCTCCGTGCTTCACTGAAGCATAAAATGTGGTGTACATCGACTCCTTTGCTGTGGTTTTCTTTCCACACATATTCATTCATACCCATCCCAGGGCAGAGCCCCATGGCTGTGGGAGCTCTGATGATGGTTTTTTATTCTAAAGGTTTTTGTGCCCAAAACATGCATAGCAGAACCTTCAGAGTTCAGAGCTATTGGCCTCATGAACCATTACACAGCTGCTGAACTCCCACCACTACATCATGAGTTTACTGTTTTGATATCCTCAGACCTCTCCTTGCATGTTCCCTACTACCTTCAAGACTACGTTTCCACCCATTTCTATTTTTTCCATGACAATACACAGAAAAAGACCACTGTTGTCAGTTTTTCCTTTATAGTTAATAATTTTAATTTCAAAATTTGAGGTGATAAATACAACAAATATGTTTTTAATTTGACCTGATGAATAGCAATGTCTGAGAATCTTTCAGCACTTCCTAGTAAGAAGTTTTTACTGTACTATAGTTATAGTCTTTTTTTCTTCTTATGAGAGATATTGATTACATCTATTTTTGTCTCTGTTGCTATGTCCCATTTTATTTCTTGCTGGATGACTGAGGAATTTTCCTGTCTCTGAAATTTAAATAATTAGGTCTCTTCATAGATGCATTTATTCTTCAGTCTGTGAAATCCCCTAATAAGATCATATGCCATGGAGTTTTTTTCAAAAAGAATGTAGGATAGTTTTAAGTGGCTGAACTGTGATTAACCTCTGGGTTTACATGAATGAGAGAACAATTCATCTTAGTCTGTTTTTAAATGCAGGTTCAGACCTTGATGCAAAGATATGCTTGGTTTGAGAACAAGCTATGTGACTTAATTAAGATAGAACCAAATTATATAACAGTGTTTCTCAGGTCAAATTTCCTGATGTCTTGTGAGGTTAAAGTAAGATTAGTCAGTCCATTTTTTTGCTTTTTTTATTTGTTACCCAGTTCTGTAACTCTGAGAGAGTTGGAATAGATTTCAGTTAATGTTAGTAGAAGCTAATTAGGTAAAAGAGAATCCCAGATTTTAAGGAGTGCATTACAGCCTTTCTAGAAAATAGGTCATCTGAAAAACTTTCAGAGCTAATAGTTATACTGAAAGTGCCATGGCTATTACTTACTGCCACAGCATCCTCTGATCTTCCCGGGACTCTACATGAGTCTGTTTATTACTGTTTTCTTTAAAAATGGGGCCCTTCTGCCCTTATATTTTTTCTAATGTACTCAGCACTTAAAGAGTGGAGTAGTAAAGACTAAAAAAAAAAAAAAAAAAACCAAAAAAACTAAAGAGACACTATCCGTGACTAACATTTTAATCCACAGCCCTGGAAAATTCCCTGTGCATGATTTGAGCTGCTGTACAGCAGGCTGACTGCAGACATTGCACCTCTGTGCTTCTCAGGGTCTTATTGGATCTATTTATGAGATCTTCAGTAAAGGCATGTGGGAAAGGCATTGTCAGTTTTTCATTGCAGTCCTTTCTCAACAATGAGTTTGGAACCAGGGAACATTAGGCAAGGGATAAAGGTGAAATATATGGATAAGAACAAAACCCTACAAACGTTGAAGTGAAACAGGCTAACACACAGACCTATTTACCTTACAGAATACACCTTGTGTTTTCCCAAATTTTCACAGTTCCCTTGAGCATCATAACATGTATCTTGTTTAAAGCTTCCCCTTAGAGCAAGGAGCTCCCTATTTGTATTTATTTTATTTTGCATACAGAACAGACAATAGAGTGAATTTTAGGAACTTACTGAACCAATCCTGTTTGATAAAGTGATTGAGTTACTAGGTTCATTAATGGAGACAAGTTGCCTTCAAAGTCAAAGGAGTGAGAGGCTGTATTCATAAGAGTAAGATGAAGCATTTTCTTAAGTGCATTTGGACAAGAGTAGTGAATGGCACAGGAATTAGTATTATTCCTCTCTAAAGTGGTCTTGAAAAACTTCTTAGGAATGCAATCACCTCTGATATATCCAAGTCTCTGACAAAGATTCCTGTGGTCATCACTGGACTAAGGAGGCACATGAAAGAAAAAAATCATAATCTGGGTTTATTTTAAATGCTACATTGAAAAAAATTGTGGCTATATGTTCTCTGAAGTCAGAGAAAGCATAAATGTCCAATGTGTATTAGCTAGCATTTTTCACACAGTATTCAAGACATACAGCTCATCCAAACATAAAAATAACATTAAATAGCTATGTCCAGTGTGCAGGTCTGCTCAAGTCCTTGTAATGTGTCTCCCTTTGTTCCTACTTCTCACTTAGCTAATGAACAATTTGGACATGTACAATGGGGCTCCTGCTGCTAAACGAGCTTTAAGCAATCTTCCTTGGCAAAACATCGAAAGCAAAAGAGGGTGGAAGAGTGATTAATCTGACGGACTTTTCATGCCCCCTGGTGGAAAAGCCTCAGAACAGCCGTAAGGATTTCCTGCAGGAAGGTCTGGAAAGAGATGTGAGGTTCCTGAGACATAGCTAAGCCGCATTCTCGTTCGAGGCACTTCGCTATTATCGGTGTACAGCCCATGAATAAGAACACACAAGATCCCAAGTTACAAATGAGCACCTGGACTCATTTAAGTGCTGCTAGCATGATGTACATTGCTCATACAGTATAAATTGCTGGCCTGAAATTTCTTGCAGGCAAATGATGCCAAGGTCCTAATATATATAAAATGAACTCTAGTAACTTAAGCAAAATAATCACAATTTTCCCCACTGTCTTTCCAGGATTTCAATCTGGAGGGTTTTGAAGGATACACAATACCTTGTTACAAACCATATAATGTTTTAAAAAGTATCCTACTGACAACCTTGGCTAACATTGTATCTTCTATCTAGATTACTTCAATATGTCATGTCCATATCACACTACTCTGTCCCAAAAAGCCAAGGATTTTTGTCTTGTCCAACCTTTCCATCTGGAAGTAATGAGCTTAATATTCTGGCTCTACCCCCATAAAAGCTATGTCACAAAAAGTAGCAGTCTTACAAACTGTTGTATACCCTGAAGACAAATTTGAGATCCACACAGCCTCTCAAATTCATACTCAGATTCGTTTAAAGACAAGTTTTCCACTCTACTCCCATAAGACCTACAGCATACCACAAGACTGAGATCCATTTGACAACCATTTATGCTTAAATCCTGTCCTAGACATGTCAAAGGACTCTGCTTAACAGATAATGAAGGACCAGGACCGTCCTTTGGGGAAAAACACATTGTGTTGTAAGATTTGCTCTTACAATGGCTGTTCTTTTGGTTGCAATCCCTCTGCAAGCTAAAGCAGAGGAAAGAGAAGTTCTTTGTTTTCACATTTTTTCTTGTCTTGGGTAAAGTGAATGCAAGCTCCTCTCTGTCTTGTTCCATGTACAGAGCAAACAGCCACACAGGGAGCAGCTTGATACCCATCAGCTCAAGCTTGTGCTCTGGCTGCACGTTCACCAGCACAGCCCGGTGCCTGAGAGCATCATCAGGGCTCCCTTCACTGCTGCTGTGTGCAGGCAGTGAGACCTGTTCTGAGGAGGGTCTTTCTGCTTTAAATCACTTTTCTATCCCCTTTCTTTCTTTTGTCACAGGGGGAGAAGAATGGGACATTACTCTGAGCAGAGGTTTTACAAGTGATGTCCTAAGAAATATCAAGAGTTACCAAGACACTTATTATGAATTGTTTTCACTTTCTTGTACGGTAATTTTCATCTCACTTTTCTAGTATTATCAAGTTTTTGCAAAAACTGGAATTCTGTGCCAAAATGTGACAGTATTCTGCAGACACCTCACCCAGGCTGCATAAATTTACAGAGGGAAACTTATCTCATGTACCTTAGGCACCTATTTTTGGTTGGGATTAATCTTCCATTGGAAGTGCCTCTTTCCCCTCAGTAACTAGAGACAAAGATAGCTCTGGAATAATGTTTAAATAACTAAAATAAGGTGGCATCAGTCCCATTTCTTGATGCCAAGATTAAAAACAGAACTCATTGAGTCAACTCTTGTGTCTGTCATATTCTTACATCATTATAAGAACTCATTTCATAATTCATTGACTATTTTAATTGCATCTAAATAGAATTCTTTCACATTCAATTGAAATTTCTTTCAATGTCTCTCAAAATAGAAATTGAATTTAAGAATATTCTCTTACCCTTCTCTAGGAAGATGTGCAGGTACAGGTGGATTAATCATATATTCTTAGAATCACTATTATGCTACTGCTGGCCAGAAAAAAAAATGAATTTAAAAATGCAGATGTTCTGAAATGAAAATGCTTTGCACAGTCCAATTAGACTTGCTGAAATTAAATTTTGGCAGATAGGAATATTCTGACATTGCCAAAATGTCCTGTTTTATAATTTTGGCCCCCAGCATCTAATATTTCCTTTCAAAATAGTTTTGCATGTTTAATGTTCTTATGATGTGTTTCATTTTGTGTTCTCAGTACAATTAAAAAGTCAACCACAATCAAATGTTTCTCTCAGAAACATTTCAGTTAGCATGAAATATTTTTCTTAAAACTTTATCTTCAGATAATTTTGAAATTTTCCAAAGTTGTGCCTAACTAGCCTAAAACCAAATCTGAAAATCCTCTGGAAATTTATTTTCTACATAGATATGAAGTACTGTTGATATTTCACCAAGAGTGCGTCAGTCACAGATCTCTTAAAAAGCTGAAAGGAAAAGAGATTCACTGTTCCTCAGAGGACTTCACCCTTGCTGAGCCACGACATATGATCCAATTCCAAAACTGCAGGAATACCCTTTACAAAACCTCTTTCCTTCTAGTGAATCTGTAGAGAAATTGGTGGTATCTTTAGGGTCATCTTGCAAAATTTAAAGTGATCAGAGAACATACAATAATGTAGTATCATCTCTGAAAGTACAGCTGTGTTAGTTTTTAGCATTAAAATGCCTGAGTGGTTTAAGTTTATGGTTGCTCTAATTTTCCTCTGTGAAGGTCATGTTCAAGAAACCAGAAAGGAAGTATTTCTTCAGAGCTGTAGATTCAGAGACATCAGGTTTGATCTGTTCATTTATTAGCATCAATCTGTGTAGCAGCGTCTTCAAATACACATTTGCTATAAGGAGCCAGATCCCTCAGCCTATTGAGTTCATTTTGTTCTGCTTCATAGCTCACTTTACAGCAGTGGAAAATGATGTGTACCATCTGGAGGGTCCTTCTGAATATTTCCTCTGAGAAGATGGACTCTCTGGATGTTATAAAGCCAGCAGAAATGTCTTTGATGTCTGTGACACCTCTGCTGTGCTGCCTGGCATGAGGAAAGGGTTGTATTTACAGAAAAGACAGGGAATTTGGAGAGAAAAGCATTTTCAATGCCTGATTTTTCCCAGAGTCTACGAGTTCAATTCACTGGCAATATTTTAAAGCATTTCTCAGCAGTGTTGTTCAAATGCTGATGGTGCTGTAGCACTGACCGCTCTCTTCAGGCACTGTCTCCCTTGCTTTCCTCATTAGCAGAATTCAGACCCAAATTGCTTCTTAACCCTTGGGCATTTTTTTCATTTTGCTTCTCCCCAGGTCACCACATTCTCTCCTCCTGGGTGTGTGTTGACACAGGATATTGACTGTATTGACTGCAGTGCATTGATGGCTGGTTGGCTCCTAGGCTGAGGTGTCACCCTGACTACAGCTGGAGTCTGCAGGGGGACAGACAGACACCTCCTGCGAGGTTCTCTGGCAGGCTGAGCCTAGTGAAGAAGGCTCCTACTGCAATACCACATACCAGTGTATCTGCAGCTCCCTGCCTTTAACAACTATTTAAGCTTTGCTTTACTCCAATCAATCCAAAATCTGCCATACTCACAAAGAAGAATCAAGCAAGCAATCCTTCCCTCCACCTAAAACACATAGACTCACATGCAAATTAACAGTGTTTAAAAAAAGGTAAATTCAGCTTTCAACGTCATACTGGTCTGGTCATGCACTGAAAATGAATCACAGAAGCAAAGAGGAAAGTACTACCTCTCTCCAAAAGAGTTTATGATGTTAGTATAAGAGTTAAAAATATGGGATAGTCACAGGTGGGAAGAATAAGGAAACAATGAGGCAACCTTAGTGGTTGTGAAATGTCTAAAATCTGAGATAAATTATCCTGCCTCATTTGGTCTTTCTCCCTGCATGTCTGATTTTGCAGAACTTATGTTCTGATAATGTTCATGCTCAAATCTTTTATAAAAGAGTGTAAATGAAATCACTCTGAGCACAAATCTGTCCAGAATGAAAATGATTTCTTGTAAAGATTGCAACAATTCTGATGGTGGCTCAAGAGTTAGGATGATTATTTTCTTGCACAAAACTTCTTGAGAGGCGAGCAACTACCTCTGAGTGATCTTCTGATACCCAGTTATTTGTCCATAGGTCACATAAATTCCTATTGCTAAGCAGGTTACTTTTATGTACTACTGTTGAAATCTGAATACAACTGCTTTTCAAGTTTCATCTAATTTTTCAAGACTGTCTTTCAGAGGAAATGGAACTTAATGTGATTTAACTGTTGGAGGAGGTAGAGGGGGGTTAAATTCAGTCAATTTATGTTCATTATAAACAAATCCAAATTCCTAGCTAGTATGGTATGACTAACATATGTCACATACTACAGCATGTCTGGTGTACCCTTTAACATTTTAACAGTCCATCAGACATTAATGTGACTTAAACATCAAAAACAGGTTCATTTTGCCATTAATATCCTGAAACAAGAACATCTAATATACACATCCTGAGATTTAATCTGTAAACATAACCAAAAATGTCTGGATGAAGGGGGCTTGTTTATATTTCAGTAGTGCTACTTCCATGAAGCATGTGTCTGCTATCTTTAGTGTGCAACTCTAGCATCCTACCATTGAGAGACCCCTAATGTCTTTGATACTGTTAGGGAGACTTATAAGTCTTCTACTGACAAACCAGTCCCTTTGTAGATCCCCTAAAGTTAAAGCTACTGATAAACATACCTTCTGTCATATAAAGAAGGGAAGGATTTTAAAACCACTTCAAACATGCCCAAGGTTTCCCTATTCATTTTTCCATGGTGTAAAAGCAAGTTCTGAAGTGAGCAGGAATTAAGTGGACATGCTTCTCTTTACTGAAGCAATGACTTGTTTAATAAACAAGAAAGGAGAAGGAAAAATGTGTCAGTGCATGCAGCGACAAAATAAGATCCGAGGAAAACAATAAAATGCAAATGAAATTTCAGTCACATCAAATCCCTTTGTTTATTTATTCTATCATTATTCAAATACTTGGTTCTTGCATTGAATGCTCAAGGAGGTACTTAGGAATTAGCATAGGACAAAGCATATGTGCATTTAGTCTCCAAACACACTGTATCTATCAACTGTGTTAGGAGTGAGTGAAGCCACCACAGTCAGGAAGATGATGAAAAAAAGAGAAGGAAAAGAAAAGAATAGTTATACTCTTTGATATCTGCAAGATTGTTTAATCCAGCTCTTACGTAGATAAAACCACAATGTAATTGCTATGGAGTGAATTGCATTAGCAACTCTGGCCTTGGAAAACCAGCCAGATACATTCAAGGTCTAAAATACAGATGAATACTCCATGCCTTAAATCAATCATTGAATCAGTGGAATTTGTCAACAGCATGAATTTTTTGAAGAAAAATGCAGATTCATCTGAACTTTTTACACCAGTGCATGTGTTTCCATTAAATTTTTTGTCAGGACTGCTTTGCAAGCTGAGGCTGGAATTTCTCATCAAAACCAGGCAGAGAAAATCCCTTCTCAAAATAGCTAATGGCATGGAAAACTCCTTTGGCATAGAAGAACAAGAGCAAGGACTTCAGCATGGTCTCCTGAGCAATCTTATTTCAGTATGTGAAACAGAGCCAGCACAAACCTGAGCACGGGCAGATGGTTGTCTGTACAATTAAATTGTTAGCATGGTCCTTGGCAATAGTTTGGCCTGGGCTAAGTGCCTCTCTCCCAGAAATGTCCCAGCACAGCTGAAGGGATAGTTTGAGCCAGTATAGATGCAGTCAGCATGTTTTTTGGGGGTAAAAGCAATTAACTGTGTCAACACAAGCCGTGCGAGCTGGCCTCAGGTCAGACAGCAGTCCCTGGGCAATTTCATTACCAGTACAGCTGCAATACAGTAGTCCCTGTGAGCACATGGGGGAGTTATAAGATACTAAGGGAAAAGACTTTTTCACATGCATTTTTGCTGTAGATTTTTCTGGAACAGTCTCAGTTTTGTCCCAGTACAGACTGAAAATGTTTTCTGAAACCGTGACTTTTTGGCAAAATAAAATTTTTGCTTTCTCGCCAACTCTAGTACCAATTTGACACTATTGACATAGATATGAACAGAATGTATATTAGTAAAACCCCTAGTGTGGGTACAGTTTTGCAGATAAAAGAATAGTTTATACATATTTCTCTTCCTGTAGTGCTGCAATATTAGGGGGTTCATTCAAATTTCCCACTCAGATTCTATGTTAACTATTTTTCATGTCCTCTTTCAACAAATGTAGCATGAGGAAAAGAAGGAACAAAGAAGGACTGAGATATGAATGAGCACAGGCATGAATGAGTTTTTCAGCTGAGGACATGGGGGTTCCACCTCCAGGTAGATGTCAAAAATACCAGATCTCTTTCAGTCCATGTTCTGTAAGAGCAGTTTAGAAAATGGCCATGCATCCACATGTCTACACTTAAAACCCTTTGAAGTTAGATGGGATTTCTTGCAGCATGTCATGTTTCTAAACTAGAACAAGTGCCTTTCCAGAAAAGATCTGTGAATACGCTCTCTGAAGTTTTCAGTCTTTGTGCATGGAGATTTCTTTTTTCAAAGATAAATCCTGGAAACTAAGTGTGATGATGGGAAGTTGAAGGGATGGTTTTGAAGGAGAAGCAGCAATTTGTAAGGATATAGTTGTGTACTCAGCTGAGATAACATGATGTTCTTATCTAGGAGCAATTCTAAAACCTGAGGTGAGCAATTTAACAAACCTGAGATAGTTTTACCAATTAGTGATGAGACCCTCCTGCATCAGTGCATCCAGACTTTTTCATCATCACCAAGTTGAATCTTAAAATTAAATAAGTTTCTTGCAGCCTTGACTCTTCTAAGTACCCAGAAGATATTCTTATGTTTACTGGCTTCATGTTCAGATCTCTGTACCTATTGCCCTTTTTGTGGGACATAGATGGTCTTTTCTTCACTTTTCAGTTCCTGGAGACATTTTGCTCTGCTTTATCTTCCAAGGAGCAGTAACTGTCCTTCCCATCTTATGAGAGAAAATAAGGAATATGAATATTGATGCCAACAGCCCTTGTTATCTTCTCGCTCTCTCACACTTTTAAAGCTAATTGTATGATGAGAAGTTGACTCATGGTCATTGAACATTTGCACTTAAAAATACACAATTACACATATTTCCAACAAGCTAATGTCTTTCTCTTTTAATAAGTTCAATAAAAGTTAGTCACCGTGACTTTGTGTTAACATTTAATTTCTAAACAATAGTCCATGCAGAAATCAGCTCCTCCACAGGGAATACCTATTGTGAACCATATTTCTTTCCTTTCATTTTAGATTACTTGTGTTTTGCCTTACAGCCAAAATGAAACCTAGTTTCTCTCCTTTGACCACATCGCAATGTGGATAGTACGAAGCACTAAGAGCTTTCCAATGCTGTGGTATATGCTGTTAATTGCTAACATATTCTGCCACATCATTTTTCACAGTATTGGAACTTTTTAACTATACCACAACTCAACAAATATTAACAGGACCAGACATGTCTTGGAAGATGGTACTGCTAGTATTTCCTTCCTCCTTTGGTTCCCACTGAGCAGATGTAAATCACTTTGGGACTGTGTTTCAGTTCTGAAACCTGTTTCAGTTTTGCTCAAACCTAATTGGAGGCCATGTGGAGTTTTCTTTCTTTCTCAAAAACAGGGAAAAAAAAAACAAACACCAAAAAACAGTCTTTGAGCTTTAATTGCCTAGAAGCTCTCCTCCACAGAATCCACTTAGGCAGATATCTTGTAGGAAATCCGTGAAAAAACACAGCCCCCAATATTTACTCAGAAATGGGACAAAATTGTAGCTGGCAAATACTTAGTCTCTCAAGACCCTGACCACATGGCCTGTTCTTGTCCCCTTTGGCAGTTCCTCTTTCCAGCTTTCTTCAGGACCTGGGCTGTATTGGGTGATGCATTCTGCACTGAGCCTTCAGAGCAGGGCATGATCCTCAGTAGGGCCCTTGAGTACTACTAAGATTCAAACAAATGATTAATAAAGAGCAGATCCCAGGCTTTAAATTGCATTTCATTCTCACCATTCAGATCTCACTCCCACAAAAGGAGCTTGTCTACATTCATTTGGTGCAAAACGAGGGATGGATTCAGGTTTCGTGAGTCTAAAACCAGAGTTTTCTTCCTCCATTGGGGAATCTAAGTTTTCTTCTGAATAGAAATTTAGATTAAATAAAAAATACATTGCTGCTTTCACAGTCTTCTTGGCTGGAAGCCAGCAAGTCCTCCTCTCTGTAATTCTGCTTATTCTTTGCAGGTGGTTTCTGAACATTTACGTTGCCCTGGGCAGTGACTGAACATAAGTCTATTTTTCGAAATGCAAAATGTGAACACTACTGCCTGTGGCCAGTGATTGAGCTGCCTAACATTTCCACCAGTGCATACATATTATTTTGCTACTTGATGTGACAGAAATAGGATTTTCATTCTATTTCTTCATTGAGAACATAAAAATACATGTAAATACATTTCATGCTACTAGTTGAATTCGTTTCTTATTCAGAGATAAAAGACTGGGGCAAAACCAAACGAAGAAGCAAATAAACAAACAAAAGTCCAATATGGTCACTGCTGCCTCAGGAAAATAGATTTTGACTAATTTCGCATATTTTCTCTAAAAGAACCATAAGAGAACAAAAGTGGTATGTAAAACTAGGGAAAAGACACTTGAAAGAAAAAAAATGGGGTTTTAGGGAATGCTTTGATTTTGTTTGGTTTCATTTTCTTTTGGTTGAGGATTTTTTTTTAATTGTGGAAATGTGCTATTTAAAAGTCCTATAATGATTTATCCCTTGAAAAACATCATTATTGGCTATAAAGTGATCCAAATACACTTTTCCTCAGCTTTATGTACATTCAACTTCATTCTCTTGCATCTTTTCAGGCCTTTCAATATGACTTCAGTTGAAGCAGACCAGTGTCCTAGTTTTATCACTGCTGATACAGTAATGGGCTGTGTCACTGCAATATTAGGGTATTGAATTGCTTGGATATAGAGACTTTTCTTGCTGCTGCAGATTTTTAGATACCACTGCAAAAGGAAGAATTTTTTTTCTGTCAGCTTGCAATGTAACATTTTCAAACATTGGGCAATTTAATCCAAAAAGGAAAGCTTGGCTTCTTTCAACATCATAGATAAGTTACATAATACAACACCTTTCCATAATGTGTTTCGAAGAGCTCAATCTTGCTTGCTGTGCAACTTTAGGCAGCAATGAAGATTTTTGTTGGTTTTATAAAGCTGTCTCTTAAAAACATAGCTGGCCAGAAAACAAGAATGTTATTTCAGTTTAAAAAAAAAATCAAGGTTTTCACATTCATTTATAATCTCATGGAGAAGTAAACCCAAGACATGTACTTTTCTTTTCCTCCTAATGAGACATACCAGAACAATTGATAGCATTGCAATTCTAGTACATAGGTAGAATTAAGGAGAAAATTCTTGTCTTGAATTGAGCCACTGGCTTTTTCAGTACAGATCTCATAGACCTTTTACTGGATTTGAACACAAAATTCACCCTTGACATTTGTAAAGCCTGCCAATGAAAATTACTTGGAAATAATAAACATATTCTTGTGAAGTTTTAAGTTTGACAAATCATTATTCATAAGAAAAAAATCAACTGTATTCCCTGCTTTGCAAGATTATACATAAATAAAAATGCATAATAAGACTATTTTTGAAATAAATTACGTTGAGGTCAGAATTTAGAGATCCAGGGTGAAGATTCAGCTTTTTTCCATATTTTACTCATTTACAACACACTGGGACAAAATGTTACCATAGCAAATTTCACCAGCACTTTTGAGTGCATGAAGAGCATGGAAACAATACAACCCTTATGATTATCATATCCTCATAAATTAATTTAACCTTTAAAAAGCTAAAACACCAGCTCACACATTCAGCTGCTACAATTTCCTTTAGCCCCATCTCAGTTTTCAGGGCTGATAATACCATGTTTGTGGATATGCTCACACAGAAGTTGTCTCAGTACAATCTTCCACACCAGAGTTTTTGGTGCAGAAAATGAACAAATATGGGCTAAGGCAGAAGTGGAGTGCACAAGACCCAAATTGCCTGAACTCTTGGGGTCCATGACATTGCCAGGAAGGCTCAGAGGAGTGTCAGCCTGAAAGCTCCATCCCAAGGGCTGAGAAGGCATGAGGAGTGCAGCAGGTTGGCAGATAAAGGGTTATTCTTCCATGGTGATGTAGCCCAGCAGAAAGGACTCCAATCCTTGTGTTTGAGAGTGGCATTGCCACACGAGTGCAGGAACTCAGACAGCTTTACTCCTAATGATCCCAGTGTGAAGGCAATGAAATGTGAAATGGGCTTATTTGGTAGCACTCCAATGTGAAGGCAGAAATACCAGCATTTGCCAAGTGAGAAGGATGAAGTCATCAGAGAGAGTATATTGTTTCTAACTTTAGAAGATGCTGCAAACAATGGAAGGAGAGAAGGGAGCTGGCTTTTATTTTAAAAAGACAACTCTTTAGCATACAGCTTACTCTATTGTAGCATTTGCACTTAACATAGGCCAGCTTTATTTTATTTATTTTTACGTGTTTGCTCAATTTCAGTTGGGGTGAGTGAGCCCTTAAAAATATACCCTCTAGGTTCATAATATGCATCAGAGCTGTAAATCTCCTAGGAGACTTAAACAAAGAGAACCTAAAAAAGATGTTCCTTATTTTGCTGCAGTTCTGCCCATGATTAATGGAAGTCTCTGATGATGACTGCAACAGTATATTTCTTGGCAGTGTCACTGTGTTTTTCTTTCTTCTCAGCTGGGTCAAGTCATAGTGACTATAAAAAGTAGAAGCACAAGATTTTTCTTGACAGAGCATAATATAAAGGAGGGCCTGCTGCTGTACAGGGTGTTGTTTCGTACATAACTGTGGGTATTTGTGAGGACATGGTAGAGATTAGAACATGATAACTAGCAAAGAGAACAAGGATTCAGACAAACTTTTTCAAAAGAAACCTTGTCCTGTTTCTGTGCTGGCACATTTCCAATGAATGGCTCATTGTACCGGTACGTTTGCTAAAGAGGACTTTATTTTGCTTTTCAGGTTTACAATCACCCAGCTTCTGTTTGGGCTGCAGCATCCAGGGTGCCTTCTGTAGGTGCAAAGTCAAGCATTCTGAGTGCAGCTCAGGAGGCAATGCTGCTGTAGTGTTTCAGCTTCTACAAGTTTTGCCAATTTTCTACTCTACTGAGCTGTCAGAGCTTGGCTTTAGTCAGGGTGTCATAAAACACCCAGGGGACACCCCCTGGTCAGCTCTCTTGAGAAGTAATGAAAATTTAGCTCAGAAGCTACAGAGGAAAAGCCATGTATGCAAAACCATATACATAATTTTAGCAAGGAATATTTGACACAGATTTTCCTAGCTTTTCTGGAGCCTTGCTATCTTTTACCAGTAACTATCTTGAGGGAATTCTGCAATTTTTTTTATAATACCCTGTACTTTACTGCTTTTTGATGCTTTTTCTTTGATGCAGGATATATTTTACTCACAGTGACCACCCAGGACTAGAGTGTGGACTAGGACATGTCTTCGGGCCTCATATAACTTGAGGAAAATAGAATTAAATCATTAAAAAAAATACAATTTACAGATTTCTCCTAATTTTTTTAAAATTTACTAAGGAAAAAATGATTGTGACTTATAGGTAGCTCAGGGTATACAATGATACAAAGGCTATTTTAGCTTGATGAGTAAGAACCATCAGCCTGTCCTTTCAGTACAGCCCACATATCTGGGAATTTTCAGGATATTCTAAATCTCTCAAATGTGATCCCTTGCATTAAAAAGTGGTGGTGGTAGTATAGATATTTTTCTTTGCCTTAGCTTCCCTGAGCCTAGGTAATCCAATTATCATTGTCTTTACAAAAAAGATTTATTTTAAAAATATCTGATAACTTTGTATTTAAACTCAAATTGCTAATGTAAGTGAACATGCATCGTAACAGAGACCACAAAGTACAACAAGATGTTGGAGCAAGTCAGCAGTCAGCCATTGTCAGCTTCTTGTGATCAAAATCTATGTTCATGCTGGAGAGCCATATTAAACAAGTAGCATTTTTTAATTCATTGCCAATGGCAATTTTATTAAAATACACATTTGTCTGTACCTATGTATATGCATGTATAATGTTTTATATGGCCCAATTCTGTTGCCTGTTTTTTTGTTGACCTGCCTTAATGCATGTTGACCCTGCTAGATAATAAAGAATGAGCTGGAGACAAGATGTCATCTCATGGAGAATATCACTGGTGCCTTATATCTTCTGAATAAAGGATGCAAAGTTCAGATTATGGAAGCACCGGTTTTTATAATTAAACAAAAGACTATACTACCCTTTTAGGTTTATGCTAACAGATTTCTCTAATTCTTTTCTTGTGAGAAACCAATGGCTTGAAAAATTCTCCTTTTTACTTTTTTTAAAGCAGAACATGATAAACAAATGTCTGTTTTTAAATTTAGACAGCCTTGGGGTAGATGTGAGAATACGCTGCGAATTAAGCATCCCTTGACAGATGGAAGTTTGCAAAGTGAGAAAAACCAGACTGACCTTTAGTGTGGTGCTGACAAGTGAAGGATTACACCATCTTTGGTATTAGGAGCCACATGTTATGTGTACCTCATCAGAGGGGCACATGTACACAGGAAACCCACAGTTCCCTGCCATTTATTAATAGTAATACTTGCCACAGTCAAAATATTTGGTACGTTTAACGCTTTGAAGGATTAAGGAGCCAATCCCATTAATACTGAACACAGGAAATTACTGACTCTCAGGACAACACCAGGTATCGCAGACACCATTTTTTAAGAAACCCTCTGGTTGTGTGATTTG
The DNA here is from genome assembly GCA_013400315.1 of Bombycilla garrulus. Lineage (NCBI taxonomy): Eukaryota > Metazoa > Chordata > Aves > Passeriformes > Bombycillidae > Bombycilla > Bombycilla garrulus. The sequence continues at coordinate 138,910 of VXBU01011881.1, forward strand.
GTCTGGCTTGTGACTCCAGTTATACACCTGTGTGTGAGGCCAAAGCAGGGTCAGGGGCTCCATAGGGTGGGGACTGCTAGTGGTAGGGTCTCCCTGGAGCCACAGGGCAGGACCAGGCAGCCTGTCCCATCTCACCCTCCATCCAGGAGCAGGGCAGCCAGGGGCACTGTGTCTGGTGGTAGATGGAGAGTGGCAGTGCTTCTGGAGCTCTGCTGGGTTAGGGCTCATGACCCCAGTGAGGATGAAATGGGGTCCTGGGATGTGCTAAGGGTGGGAGGAGGAGCTGATGAGGGGACCAGATCGCAGATGATCACAGGTTTTACAAGTCAAGAAAATACAAGTATCCTTCTGGAACAAGGAGGACAATAATTTATTTATTTAATTACATATTAATTCATTATAGTCTTGTCTTTGGAAAGTGTATGAAACTGTATGGTTTAAAAAATTGATGTCTAACAGTACTGGGACCGTAGGAACTGTGGATCTCTCTGAATGAAAATGTGCACACACTCTTCAGCCAAGTATCTGAAAAACCACATATGGCACAGCCCATGCCTCCCTTCAGCCAGTGACTCAGATCCACAGGGATGCACAGCTCCAAACTCTGAGAAACTCATCTTACCTGTGAAGAGGTTAAGGCTCTAAAGGGATCAAAGGTTCCTACTGCAGCCCCAGTAGCTTCCTTTCAGAGGCACACAAAGGCATAAATACTGGCATAAGCAAATCTGATTTTGCTTAAACTTCAACTTTGATTCTTAGACCTGAAAAGAATCCTTAGATATGTCCTTTTTTACCAAAAAAAAATGAAAAGAAAAAAAAATTAATACAACCTTAGAGAAAAATGCTCTGAAAAATCAGCAGCAACATCCCCAAAGGCATTAGAGAGGAAAAGAAGACATTAATTATCATTTTAGCAATAATCTTTACCATCAAAAACTTTTCCCCTTCAAATTTTTCCTTCTTTAGCTCTACTAATTATGCTAAATATTCTTTCACATTTCCAATCTCATTTTACATGTAAAGACTGTTCATGTATCTTTTCATCTAAGTGGACTTGAGCATTGCCACCCTAGGAGGCTGACAAGTTAGATTAGCAGAGAAGCTTTACTGCCACAGCTACAATAAATTCTGTTCTTGTTTTAGAAATGTCTCTCTGATTCAGACATTTTTCCATTGATAGCTATGGACATGGCATTAAAGAACATTTAATGGCCTTATGAATTTTGGGAAGAGGCACACATTCTGTTTTTCAAGGAGAAATTGGAAACAGAAGTGCCAAGGGAAGGTGCCCCAAGTTGTTTCATTTAGTTGATATGATTACAATAGGGATTCTCCATCCCAGCCTGCTTCTTCGTAAAAAAAAGACTCTTTCCATTCTTAACCACTGTAGACATGTTCAATTTTTTCACATAGACCCTTTTTTTTGTGGGGTTCTGCAGTGCTTCAACACTCCTGTAGTATGAAATAATTTATCCTGAAAAATGAATGGTGTTACTGTAGACATAGGCACAGTGGTCTTTGCTCTGATATAAACACATAAACAGACATTGCTTTGCAATGCCTGTGTCAGAGCTAAAACTGTCCTATAGCCATCAGAGGCTGCTAAGATATATGAATGGGTAGTATAGATGTTCTCTAGGAAACCCAGGGACATTTAATGATACTTGGAAAAAGTAATGTTCAATGTTTCCTCTGGAACCATCCCATTAAATACAGGAAAGTCCATTTGGTCATCTCAGGCAAGGGTCAATTTTAAACACAAGCATATCATTAAGGTCCAGTTCCAGTTAAAGAGCCCCATGAATCAGTTCAGTTACATAAATAGAACTTCCATTTGAGGAAATCACAGAAATCTTACAGAGCTGGCAGATATGATATGTGACATATATGGAACTTATATATTCAGAACTGGAGCTGGAAGCCAGTGGGAAATGTTAGGGCATATGAAATGGTACCAGACACCTACATGTAGGGAACTGAATCTTTCCTGGAATTTCAAGTATCTCCATTGATGATACCAACTGAATGTCCATAGAGAGGTTTCCACTGAGATGTCTCAGGCTATGATCCGGATTTTGCCCACCTTGTTTCTTCTGCTGCCAGTCTTCTCTCTGACGGTAATTTACTGCAATGTAGCTGTAGGGACTAAGATAAAACCCCATGCTAGTACACAAAATTTGAGTTTCCTTGGTGATTGGACTGAAATATAAGGGCTCTGTTTTCCTGTGCTTCAGCTCAGCATGATTTTGGTGAATGAATGCTGCCATGGGGCTCTCAAGTAGAGCTCCCTACTCTTTGGCTTTGTGTGACTCATGTGTTGCCCTGGTTTCCTCCTGCTATTTTGAATTTTGCAGGCCTGTGTGTCAGATGAGCACAGCCAGCAGCATTCTCTCCCTCCCTGTGACATTGTCCCTGTGCCAGGACTGTGCGAGGTAGGAGCATGGGGTGGCAGCACAGGAACCAAGGAAGCATCTGTGCCGCCTTTGTGTGCACTGAGGGCTCCCACACTGAGAGAAACTCTCAGTTGGACTCATCTGGCTGAAATCCAGTGCCTTTCAATGGTTCCAGTAACTACAGGAGTTGGAACACGCTGGAGAATCTGGCCAAAGCTGCTCACAGTTTGTGGTTGAATGGGCTAAATTGGGCTAGGGAGTGAGTGCTTGCTCTAACTGGTTGCCTAATTCAAAACCATCATTTTTAATAGAAATACAGCTTCAATTAACAGGTTTGGGGTTTTTTGTCTTCTATTTAAACAGAAGTCCATACCATAAAGACCTTTTGGCAAGTTAACCTACATAGGCTTCTTAGCCTAAGATGACACTGCAATCAGAAAAATACACATGAAACGATCTATAAATCTCTTCATGACTTAAAAAATATTTGAACTCCTCCAGAGTGTGAAGTTTTGTTCTGAAAAAAGATCTTGAGGCTCTTGTATGTGAACACAATGTTTTCTGTGTCTACCTCCAAGTTGTAGGACCATATCAGAATGGTCTGAGTAGGAATGCACCTTAAAGACTATCCAGTTCCAGCCCTCTTTCCTGAGGAAGGAACAACTTTCACTAGACCAGGTTGCTCAGAGCTCAACCCAACCTGGCCCTGAACACTTACAGAGTTATGGATCTGTGACTTCTTTGGGCAACCTATTGCAGTGCCTCACCACCCTGACAGTCCTTCTACCATCTAATATCAACCTGCCCTCTTTCAGTTTAATGCCATTCCTCCTTGTCCTATCACTACAGGCTCTTGCAAAAAGTCTATTCATCTGTCATTTTGGCCCCAAAGGATCTCAATTGCTATCATTGCTCCTTTTCTTCAGGAAATAATACACCTGTTCCATTTTTAAGCAGAACTACAGAGAAAGAGTTTTCGGATCTTTACTTCTTTTGACCCCGGAATTATTGAGCCAGTTCTCACTCTTGTCTCCTCTGTTTCCACTTTCCTCCAAACACACTGCTTGTGAAAAGGAGAGCTATGATCATAAAGTGAGTTAAATTCACTAAAACTGTTTATCAACAGATTGAATGGAGATTTAAACAGAAAGTGTGGGACAGATTTCTTTCCTCAGTTCCAAATAGACTGGGGACTTGTTTCCTTCCTTAGCTCTGGATTACAGAGTTAGGTAAGTTTAGTAGACAGTTAGATTAGTAGTAGACAATTAGTTTAGGTAGACAGGGTTACCAAAATAATCTCCAGCATTTTCTGCCCAGAAATAATGCTCATGTGGTTCCCAGACCATGCATGGATACACAGAAAATCTGATGTAATTGGGTTTACTACACACAACCTCCAAAGAAATGCATACATCTGTGTGTCTTGTATGTGATTTGGGATTAAATTCTACCAGCACAGGAGATTTGATTAGCAGGAGGATTCAGGCAAGTCTCAGAAGTCTGAAACACCTCTCAGATGAATTTTTTTGAGCAAAAAAAAAAGTTAAATGCCTCTAGGAAAATCCAGGTAAAGAGCAAACCCTGCAAACATATGAGCTCCAAGAACAAAAACATACCAGCATCAATAAGTACAGGGATAAGTGACAGCCTGCAGGGATAAGCAAGTGTAGCCAGTTCGTGGTCTGAGGGAAGAACAAGGCCTGAGTCTGCCGTTCAGACAGATGTGGGTACAACTTTATTTCTCGAGACATCCAGGTGTCTACCATTCAAAAACCTACATCCTTTTCCATGGGAGAATAACTGTGTCCTCAGGTGTGGTGGCCGCCCCTGTACTTGTGACTGCTCTAAGAATCAGCCTGTCCTTAAAAAATAACTGTTTTGGGCCCCTTTCTAACAGATACAGAGTTCATTTTTGTGTCTGTGTGTCTTGTTTTGGGTCCATAAAACAGAACACAATACTGATCATTTTGAAAGTCAGGAGAGTTCTGTGCAGAATTAATGTATAAAAGATGCACATACATGATTGCATAATTACATCCTGCCTTGCGTTCTGGTCGCTAAGCATTCAGTATTCTTTTCAGGAAATTAATAACTTTACAAAACAGCTGCTCCATCCACAAGCTTTAAAAAATAATATTGCTGTTGTAAACCATGGATTACTCTTTCTGATACAGGTAATCCTCTTAAAATTGACCATTCTGTAGTTTAATGAATTTATCTTTCTTTCAATATGTTTTGAGCTAAGAACCAAATGGTTAAATGTCAATAACACACCTTTAATTTTGGACAAAGTATTAAGAAATTTTTTTAAAAAATTAAGGTACCTGCAAGTGGTTTTCCTTAGCCATAATAATATAATTTGGATGTTTGAGAGTTAAAGGCATATCCCAGCATATTCTGTCCTTCATGTTAACTCCGTGAGGAATCACACATTAACAACGGCAGAAAAATCTACCCATTTGTATTTTAAAGCCTTGTCACCAATGGGAATATTTGTTTTCCCATGCTACAGTGTTTTACGGAAGCAAATTGTTCATTTAGTAAAGCTAAGTGGGAATTGTTCAGTAAAATGTTTTGTGTTGGAAAGTGCTGGTCTGTCAAAACAGAATCCTTCCATGGGGACAGTGAGAGGAACCAAGGTTAAAAATTCTGCTGAAAACATCCTCAGCTCTGAGAATCATCCGTCCTGTGATTGTACCACTCACCTGAATAATCTGAGCTTGTTATAGCTCCACTCACAAGGCCATTGAGAGCAGGACCTCAGAGCTGGTTGTCGCATGTATCAATAAAGAGTCCTCACTGCTGGGCTACCCAGAACAGTCTCATGTTCTTTCTCCTTTCTATGTAACAGTTCCATGAAAAGCATCATCTTTAGACAATGATAGTTTACATTTATTTTGCAGTGAAAAGATTATATTTAGTATCTTATTTTTTGCTATGAAATATTCTCACGTTATTCTATCTTTTTCTAAGAGGACTCACTAGTTGTTGAGTAAAGATTGTTCTTTGAGATTGCTCTTGACCCTAAACTTTTTGAAGGATGAACTAATGTATGGGTAGGAAAGTACACTATCAGGTTTCCTGCGATCTGGTTTCAGAAAGTTTCTCAGGTCTCCCACATGTATTCAAAATTAAACTACTAAGGGAAATCCTATGCTAGCACAACTGATGAGTGTCTGTGGTTTATTGCTCTTTGCACACGTCATATTCCTGGTGGGAAATGGGAGGCAGTAGGATGGTATCTGAGCTCAAAAGTACATCGATAAACAAAAACATGATGCTTATTTCGGCCCCATTTTTGTATACATGAGACTCTTACCTGTTCTTATTTAAGTAAATCCTTTACACACTTTTATAATAAAGAATCTTGAAACAAAAGCCAAAAACCAAGCCCGTGCAAGTATTTGGAAAAGTTAGTCGATTTTCCACTGTTATCAAATCTCTTTTCTTGAAAAGCTGTGTAAACAAATGTTATTTTGGAAACTCTTAGCAAATGTCTAACATTTGCATTTGTTCAAGCTTATTTTTATTCAAAAGCCTCTCTTAGGTTATTGTTGTGTCTGATTCTTTTACATGTTCAAACTTGCTTGTCAGGAGCATTTCAGTTTTAAAATTTACTGCTTTATGGCCTTTTACACCCCTTAAATCCTTTACCTAAGTGCTCCTGAAGACCATGACAAAGCACACCCCTGGCTTTTGAAGAAAGAATGAAGAAAAAGTCTTGGTGGCTTTTCTGAACTGTCTTTAAAAGGATCACTCCAGCAAGAGCCCTGCATAACTCTCTGACTGCTGAAGGCTTGGTGTGACAGTCAATGATTTATGGTGAAAATGGTGATAGGACAATTTTTGCAAACAGTTCAGCAATGGTCTCACTTTATTCCCAGGAAATGTTATTATTGGCAACACTGCTAAGTGCGTTCAATACCAGGACTGATTTCTGGCCCCCAGTCCAAGTGGTGAAGGGTGGTTTGTGTCTATGCTGCTCAGAGTCAGCTCAGATTGTCTGCACCAGTGCTATGTGGTGTGATTGGTCCTGGACCTCTTCTGGGCCCCATGAAATCCCCCAGTGACCTCAAATCATAACAATCTTTTTTTTGTGTATGGTTCTTAGTTCAGTTCACAGTGTCAGGAATAGTGAGGACTGTGTTACAGCCTGACAGAATTGTGTTTTCTTAGCATGAAATGAAAAGAGTGAACTATGTGAACTGAACTGTGGGGTGAGGGCATGTTTGAGGATGTGAAACCTGGTGCAATGTGTTATAGGACTATGTGAGATGAACAGAGCCAAACCGAATGGGACTTCCTCATCGTGACCTTTTGGAAGTGGCCTCCAAAGCTAGCCCTCCCAAAAACTGTGTGAGATATTTTTTCTCCAGGATGATTGATTCCCTTCAGAGGAAAACTTATGAGCAAATTAACAACACTACCTGAATCTCCAGGAGACAAGGATCAATGGGTTAGCTGGGGACTTTAAATGATAATTTAGACAGATCAGCAACCCCTGTGAGAGTTAAGATGGGGCAATGCTGAGTAAAACAGAAAATTCTGCTTCATATTTTTATCAAGTTTAATAAGAGGCCAGTCTTCAGCCAGGTCACTGAGAAGTTTGGTGAGGTGAGGACCATTGGAGCAGGACTCCAGGAAAATAGTCATGTGAAAATGAATTAATGACATTTAAGCTTGTTCAGAAAAATTTATATTTTTATGCAGCTGATTTCAGAGACATGGTGTAGGTAATCTAGTTAAAAATGCAGAGACATTTAAACACTCCTGATGGAAGCACAGGACATTTCCTGAAGATTAATGACTGTTTGGGAGAAGCTGTGGCTCAAAATTCAGCTGAGAGCCATTAACCTCAGCTAGCTATCAATCCTCCAGAAAGGTTTGCTGCCAGAGTCATTATTACAATTAGGAGTTTAAAATGTATAGGTGTAGTGCATTTTCTGGGCATGATGAAGATGCCATTTTGACAGGACTCTTCTGGAGAATTCCACTTTTGGCTAGACGAATGGCTTAGGGTCTCTCAGGGGTATTCTAATAATTTAAAATAATTTAAAACCTCAATTATGCAGCACCCTGGAAGATCAGCTGTGAACATCAGACCCAGTCATGCAAACATGTCAAGCAAATAACACCTCATAAAGAGAACGGTCACTTTGTCTCTGTCTCATCAGTTGAGCAGTGCTGGATATTAGAGCTTTGTTAGTCATTAGCTTAAGCATAATTAAAAGCCCAGGATCCAGCTGTTAATAATTGAATGAAGGAAAACTGTGTGGAGAAAATCAGATTTGGAGTTTTTGCTGGTAATGATTAAGGGGTTATTACTATATGCAACAAAGCCAATGGTAGATGCAGCGCCAAAGTCAATGGAAACAAAAGTCAGTGCTTGGTCCTTTTCACTAATGTGGTGCATGAACAAAAACGGTTGTATCTTTTCATACTTCAACAGAAACTTTTCTCAATGGCCTTTTGGACTGTTCTAACCATGCTGACAAAGCTCTATCTAGCTTTTTTTTCTAGTTATGACTGTCAGTTCTTACTTCACAGATTTCATACTAAGGTGAAATGGACCTGTCCATCTTCACTTCCTGTATGTTGGAAGCTATTTGGATTTCTGCTGACACTGAGCTAAAGGACAAGTCCTCAGCTAAAGTGTGCTTTATAGTTTTGTGCTCTGAGGCCATCAGGAGATGGAAAATCTGCCACCTTCCTTAGTGTTTTTTTCATTCATTTATTACCTCATGGTAAACCTGAGTCCCTCCCATTTCTGAATTAGACTGATCTGGCTCCATTGACAAGCCTGTTCTTGAAGTTATTAGCTAGCTTTTCTTGGTAATTGTCATTTGACATTTCTTTACCAATCTTGCACTGTAATCAAGTTAACTTCTTATTTTACTGATAGCCAACAAAATCCCATTCCTTTAATCTCTGTGTTGAGTCACCTGAGCTACATGGAAACATAGCAGCACTTTATGCTGTAGAGATGTAAAAGCCACATTAGCCATGTGGAAGTTTATACTCTGTCGGTTTTCCATCAGGAGAATGTTACTGGGCTCATTTCTTTCCAGGATAGCAAAGGCAAATCTGCTATTCCTTACTCTTCAATGCATAGCTCCATGTTTGAGCATACTGAATATTTTGTTTAATTGGTCCAGTTTCTTAATTTGTCCAGAACATTCTGCCATTAATCATTACTCTGTCAATCTGTGTGTCATCTGCTAATTTTATTCATAGTAGCATGGGTCAGTTCAGCAGTATTTCATCAAAAATTCTGATTTGTGAATCTAAATTATTTAATTCTAAACATCCTGCATTCAATGAACTTTTCCCAATAGGTTTTTCCTGAGACTGAGGACCCTGAAAAAGGCTGGATTTTATAGACTTAAATCACTATCCCAGAAAATTGAGTAATAAACACTGATTTTTAAAAGTTGAGTTACTTTGGCGATTTGGGATAACTTTGGGATGGATTCAAAGTCCATTAAAGTCAGTGAGAATCTGTATATGGACCCAATTGGCCATTGGAAAGGCGGTTTTCTTGTGTGGTGTTCAGGTTTATTTTTTTTCTTTATGGACGTATAGTTACCTCCTTGCTGAAAAATTCCTTATTACAAAAAAAGTATAATAGACCATCAGCAAAATCCCACAGCTACATTTAAAAATGATCTGCTTAATTGTGTAGCACTATATAAGCCTATAAGCCTCTTTGGCTTATTCCTAAGAAAAAAAGCCTTACTTCCTTCTTTTTGTAACTTTCCCTTCGCAAGCACACAAGTAGTGCTGAAGAAATGTGAAAGAAGGGATGGGAAATAGGGTTTAAATAAAAGCAAGGAAGTAAATAAAGGCTTCCAAAACTATGTAATTGTTCTTCTATAGCGTATCTTGGAAAGCACCAAATTCAGCATGAAGGGAGGAGAAGGAAAAACAACTGAACACGAGACTTTTTCTATCAGTGCAGATTGCTACAAATACAATATTAAAGGGGAGCAATTAATTATTCTTAATTTAGATGACATAATTTCTGACAAATCAGGTTGTCATTAGTGAGGTGCAGGACAGGAAATCCTATTTTAAAATTATTAGGATTGTACTTTGGAAACTTTCTTGGAAGTTTAAATGTGACTTCTAGGACAGCTCATTTTCCTAACTTTTCTATGTTCTCATAATTTTTTTTTAATATTTGATCATTTGACTGTCCACTCATACTTCCTTCTTGCCAGTGAGAATATGTTCAGCAATGGGTACAGTGCCATAGGATTTTTACAGCAATGTGTGATTCCTATAGCAGAAGTATCCATGTGTGTGATGAGCACCAGGAGAATTCTATGCTCAGAAAAAATGTTAAAGTCATTTTCTCCAAATGAGAAACTGCCAGGGAAATGTGTCAAAATGAACACAAGAAAACTGTCTGCCATAAGCAGTCATCATCCCCAAGGGAGGGTCAGTGCAAAGGACGGAGGTGTTTGTGTTCTACCATTCTAAAAGCTCATGCTACTCACGAGTGACCAACTTTCAAATCACAGTGGCTGCCACTTTTTATTAGCCCTGTTCAGATAAGGGCTTATCCTCTCTAAAATGGTGAACACTACCAACTGGTTTGGAGTCCATAAGTTTTCCTGTACAATGGTGAGTGTAAATCTAGACAGCTATGGTAGCTCTGCATTCTCACTGCAGTCATTTTCCAGTTTGACAGGCTACAAGGGAGCATATAAAGCAGCAAAGGAAATGCAAGACATCTGTAACAAAACCAGTGAACATGCTATTGATTTGTTTCCCTTGCTGGTGTGGTCCTGGCATTGGTCTCTTTCTCCAGAGAAATGAGTTAAAGAAACAAGTCCAGTAGAGAACATGGAATTTTACTTCCATTCATCTTCCTTATTTTGCAAGCACCACATTCTGCAAATCCCATGCCAGTAAAGCTCTTGGATCAGTCCTCAAATTCTTCTGGATCCTTGAGGGAGGAGATGTCAGAGCTGGCCAAGAATCTAAGTGGAAACTGATGACAGAAGCTGACATTAATCAGCTCCACAGTATGTTCTGCCCAGCAGGTTTCTTCCAATAAATCAAAGGGCTTCAGATCCAAAGGGCATTTAACCATTAGAGAGCAAGTGTTCACTGTGGTCTGTAGCAGCTAAAGATGATGAATTTAATATTGATTTTCATATATAACCCCATCCACATAACATTTGTGTGATTTTACATATAAATACACTGGAAAAAATTCTCAGCTGGGGCAAGTCGGCAAAACTCCACTGATAAGAAGACTTTACATGAACTGAAGTTTTATTCCCCTGTATATAAATAGAATGAAATGGTGTTATGTTTTCTCTTCTTTATTTTTTTATTGAGCTGACAGTGATGAGAAACAAAAATACCATCATATTTGCAAAATTTCTGCCATTCTTGTGATAAGCTGTTTCCCCATGGTGAGTACAGAGCAGTCATTAAAGGAAAGAAAGTAAACAGAGTGCTACATGTAGGTCAGGATTGCTTGCCAGTGGGAGTATGAATCCACAGTTACTCACAGAAGTGAGTGTGGCCTCAGCTGGGTTGCTTCAGTGAGCAACACTCACAATGGCAAGAGGGTTTTAGCATCCTGAAAAAAATTTCATTCTTTGATTTTCAAATGCTGTGTGTTGGGTGGGACAGGGGGTGTTGTTTTTTTTTCTTCTGTCTCTTGGGTTTTTTTTCAATAATAAGCTCCTATAAATACATTAACAACAAAAGAAGGGCTAAGGAGAATCTCCATCCTTTTTTTTGGATGTAGAGGGAACAGAGTGACAAAGGCTAAAGAAAAGGCACTAAAGGCCTTCTTTGCCTAAGTAACACCAGTTATACTCACAGATGCTGCCTAGATCCCAGAAATGGAGCCAGAAATGGTAAGAGGTTTGCTGACCTGGAGAAAGAGTCTTATATTACATTAGAAGAAGACATATCAGTCAATGAGTGTGGAAGATACACACAGGGTAGTTAGAGATCTAGTCTAAATACACACCTCATTCCTGACCTTGCAGTGAAATTCAGGGACACACTAAAGTCTTTGAAAAACGCTGCAGTGGTTTAGAAGATTTGTGCCCATTGATTCCATCCAGCCACAGGGCTTAAAAATACCTAGTACACACTTAAACACAAGACCTGGGCATATGTTATTTGAAAACTTTTCCCCACAAAAATGTAATTCTTCAAAACCTCTCAGAACATTCAAATTTGGGACTACCACTACCAGAACTAAAAGCAGGGATCAAATATTCCTCACCAGATTAAATAACATGCTTCTCTTGAAATGCTGTGCCTACAGCATTAATGGGGCTTTAATGTGTATACCCTGCAGACAAGGCACAGAAGCAAATACAAAATGTGGTGACTGGCAAATTACAGAATTAAATTTAACCAGATCATAATGGTATCATTTTACACCCACTTACAAGGATGGATTTAGACAGAAAAATGTGCAGTTCTCCATTCTGCTATCCGCTTTTGTATTCTCATAGAATGTTCCTGCCACCTCATGAAGAAGTTAGGCAGACAGGTATATTTTAAACACAAACTAGAGTGTGTAAACAAGCAGACGTCTTTAAAACTGCATTTTTTTCACTGCAGTACATAGTGCAAATACTGATTAAATTTCCCTTTTACTTGGGAAAGATTGTGAATGGCAGTTATTAACTCCAGTAATACCTTAAGATCAGGCTTTCTTGTGAAGACAATGTTTGAGCTGATGGGTTTCATGGCAAGACATGGAGAACCACAGTATTCTCCTGGAAAAACTGGCTTCTGGGTGCATGGTGCACTGGGTAGAAAATAGGCTGGACAGCCCAATCCAGAGAGTGGTGGTGAATGGAGTTACATCCAGGTGGAATTGGACATCAGTAGTGCATTCCAAGTGCTCAGCGCTGGGGCCAGTCCTGTTCAATATTTTACTGATGATCCGGATGGGGGGATTGAAGAAACTCTCAATCAGTTCGCGGATGACATCAATTGACTGGGGGTGTTGACCTGCTGGAGGGCAGGAAGGCTCTGCAGAGGGATCTGGACAGGCTGGATCGATGCTGAGGCCAAGTGTATGAGTTTCAACAAGGCCAAGTGCTGGGTCCTGCCCTTGAGTCACAACAAGCCCTGCAGTGCTACAGGCTGGGGAAGAGTGGCTGGAAAGTGGCCAAGAGCAAAAGGATCTGGAGGTGCTGGTTGAGAGCAGCTGAGCATGAACCAGAGTGTGCCCAGGTGGCCAAGAAGGCCAAGGGCATCCTGGCTTCTATCATCAATAGAGTGGCCAGAAGGATCATGGCAGTGATTCTGTCTCTGTACTTGGTGCTGGTAAGACCTTGAATCGAGTCCTGGGCCCCTCACAAGAAGAAAGACATAGACTGAGATCTTGAAGCACGTCCAGAGAAGGGCAACAAAGCTGGTAAAGAGTCTGGAGCACAACTCCTATGAGGAATGGCTGAGGGAGCTGGGAGTGGTTTAGCCTGGAGAAGAGAAGCCTCAGGGTTTACCTTACTGCTTTCTCCTTGAAAGGTGATTGTTGCCAGGTGGGGATAAGCCTCTTCTCCCAGGTAACAAGCAACTGGACAGTAGAAAGTGGCTTTAAGTTTCAGCATGGGAGATTTAGTTAGGAAAAAAAAACTTCAGTGAAAGGCTTGTTAAGCACTGGGAGAGACTGCCCAGGGAAGGAGTTACATCATCATGCCTGGGGCATTTGGAGACATGGTATAGTGGTGAACTTGGCAGTGCTGGGTTCATCATTGGACCTGATGATCTTAAAGGCTTTTTCCAACTTAAATGATTCTATAACAGCTCTCGTATTTCTGTCAATGTCATCTACTCTCTGCATATTGACCTTGCTCACTGAAATATTCAGGAGCAGGAAGAGTACATTATCAAGAAAAAGTAAAATAAATTTGGCTTCTGCCCTGCTAAAACTATTTTAGAGATGTTACCCTAGGAATTTGCTGGCAAAATAATTTTGTTATTTTTAGAAAGCAGTCATTTTTTGAGACTTAAACATTTTACAGAAATAAAGCAATTAAAAATGGTCCAGAAATGGTTTTGGAGGAATTGCTGGTAGATGTAAGAATGACACTAATACTTTCCCTTATTAGAAAAGTCAATACCATAGTAAGAGCCTGTAAGATGTAGAAAAACAACAGCACAAAAGCCTAAACTGAAAACCTGCTTAAATCTATGAGTGAATGCATGGTGTCTTTCAGTAAGTAGTTAGATTTTATGCAAACATTTGAAAAAACTCAATTTTATAGGGGGACCAAGAAAATGGTGGAAACAGGATGAAAAAATACTTTTCTTATGAAGCTGCTGCTGTGCTGTTAGACTCAATGTGGCAAGTCTGGCACCACCAGAACTTTGGTGTAAAAATATTAGATGAGTGATGTTATCTTACATCATAAATTTGTGGTACAGTTTTATAAAAGAGAAGAGTTTGAATATCCATCTGCTTCAAGGTTACTTCTCAGAATTAAAGGAAATAAATCCCAACATTATGCAAGGGGCATGGAGGGGAAGACACCAGCCAGTCCATTTCTCATCAGAGAGACTGTCTCAAAATGAAGACTCAAATGCTGGAGGAAGACCCCTTCCGTCCCACAAGTGGGTGAAGTGGTAAAGTGGTTACATACCATGTTGCTGCAAGTTATGTGAGGAAAAAGCTACCAGGCTACTAAACAGATGATAACTGCATCCACTTCTGCCTACTCAACAGAAGAAGATTGTAGTTCTCCATTTAGGAACTGTCCTTTCTTTGGAATACTACTTCTGGCTTCAAGAGTCAGGAGGAATATTCTCAATACACTTAAGCAAAATAAAATTAAGAATATCTGTGGTGTTGTGTGGTATGTGTATATATATATATAGAGCTTATTTCCTCTAATGACGGAGGATTTGGGGGAGAAAAACATTTCTTTTGTGTTCCTTTTTTTTTTTTTCAAATTTTGACATTTCCAGAAAAAAAAAAATAAAGCTTTTTTTATTTTTCCATAGGCACATTGATATTTTTGTAGCAGAATAATAGAAGAATGTAGAATTGGAAGGATCTCGTTTTGTCTCCAGCAATTGACTAGCACTTCAGTACAAATGGAGGATGTTCTCACCTATTTGAGACAGCGTAGCTGAGATTAATGACTCACATTATTGAAGTAGTCTAACTAGTGCAAGTTTTTCATATCATCTGCAAAGATGGTGATGTGCAGACAGGAAGATTGGAATTCTGACTGTGCATGCACCAACCAAGTTGACCACTTCACCCATTCATGGGAAAGAAGGAGTAAAGGATGAATAAATCAGGTCTGCATCTAGCATTTGAGTCTTCATTTTAGAAAATCTCTGATGGAGAACAGACCTGCTGGTGTCTCCCCCCCACCACAACCCTTACATACAGCTGAGATTTTATTCTTTCAGCTTTTGATAGAAGTCATTAAAGCAGGTATCTTGGGGCAGCATCTGTATGTGGTTATACCTGTTAGCTCAGAAGTGAAAGGAACTATCAGTTCTCTTAACTGATCTGCACATGGATGTGGGAAGAGACACTTAGAAGGAACTAACTAAAAATTTCGGTTCAGTTTTTTGTCTTATTATCTTAAGCCTGTTCAAATTCAGGAAAAAAAAAGAATCAAGCTAAGTGAATGTTATAGTTTCTGAATTAAGTTTTTGATGAGGAGATGGTTGGTCAAAAGTGGAGCCAGTTCCAACATTACGGTGTGTACAAAGATCCCCAAGCCCATATTAATCTCAGAACTGCATGTTCAACTGATGTATTAATACACCCATTGGGAAATTTAAGGTTTTTCTTCTTGTTGCTTGTTTGTTATTTTGCCCTTGCTCCACTTCATCTATTAGTAAATGGGAAAGTGCCAGAGGTGCTGGGAGTTGCACGGGAATGACCAAGGAGACTGCTGGCATGCAGCCCTGCAGCACTGTCATTAGAGGCAACAGATTCAATCCAGATTCAGGAAGCTTCCCAGTGCACCCAAGTTTAAATCATTGCCATCTTAAGTGCTACATCTAATCAATGGACCTTGATGGGTGTCCCTGGAAGCACTTCATTCATGCTAGCCTTTGAACCTGGGGAGTTTATTTTACTGACAGTCCATGGAGCCAGAGTGACCACACACATTCCTCAGGTGGCTGGGACAAATCCAGGCATTGGCGCTTTTCAACCAGATTGCTAAACTATGACAGCAACCCTCGAATCTGTAGTGTAACAATATGGTGGTTTTCTGTAAAAGTTTGAGCTCTCAGCTACATTTATTGCTTTCTTTAGGAGTGATTTATTACTATATACTATATGATTGTGTACCTGGAGTGGTCCAGAAAATTGTTTAGTTTCTTATGAAGCAGATGGAATACATTACCTTGAACAAAAACTGGCACTAGTGTTTGTTTTGTTCAACTCTAGAGCCAATTTGCATGTTAAACTGGAGCCTTCTGAAGGCAAAGGACACAGAACACAGGCCAATCTTAAGTTCTGTGCAGGTATCCTGTATCAGTTATCCTGCTCACTCATTTAATCAAATGCCCTTTCACCCATTGTCCTTTCTCATGCTCTTCTATTGTATAAGACTTTTATTTTCACCCCCAAAACACTTACTCACTTTAGGAGAAAGCAAGAGTTTTTTGGAGGATGGGTATGAGAAGGTTAATTGCCTGCACTACCATGGGAGCTTTGCATAATTTTGTTGAAGCTTGTCAAGGCCTCTGTCTTAATCTCCCATCTGTTAAGCTGCATATATAGCTGCCCAGCAATGTGAAACATTTGAGATTATGGAAAGCTCTCATACTCTGGGACTTGTAACTTGGACTTGGTGAACAAGGGAATATAGGAATTTAGGGGGCAGTTTAGATGGGATTTAGAAACCTGAAAAGAGAGTGTGATTGATACAAAAAATCTATGTACTGATGTAGGCCAATAGAGATCTTTCTTTTTTCTAGCAGTTACTCAGGAACACGTGTTTCTACTCC
Organism: Bombycilla garrulus; assembly: GCA_013400315.1. NCBI lineage: Eukaryota > Metazoa > Chordata > Aves > Passeriformes > Bombycillidae > Bombycilla > Bombycilla garrulus. The sequence continues at coordinate 155,271 of VXBU01011881.1, forward strand.
TGGCATACTCAGAGTTACTGTCTTAACTGAGATGAGTAACTAGGCACTTACCTCCTACTTGAAGCTATTTGGAATTCAAAGTTAGGGCAAGAACCCTTAACAACCAAAAAAACAAAATTAAAACACCAGATGCAAGGCACAGCGCAGCAACACAAAATCTAAGGTGTTAGATCCAGGTTTGGTATCCTACCTCAGGGTTAGCTGTGGCACAAAACAAGTAGGAAAACAAGATATAACGTTCTTCTTGGATCTCTTGGGCTCAAATGTGCATCTTTATCCCATGATTGCCCTAACTACCAAGCTATAACATATTTTGAGGTGCCCTTTGCCTTTTTTTCAGAAGTTGTACCAGCACATATTAAATAACTCAAAGGATTCTTGGGGGAAATAGAAAACACATACAAGGAAAACCTGACTTTGTAACACAATGGTAGGTGTTTGTTCCTCTGAAGGTTGGGTTATTGACTTGGTATATTCTATTATAAATATTTTCAACTTAGCCCATATTCTTTGAAAGTGGAGTCCATGACTCTTCTATTACAGAAAAATAAGTCAGTCAGGATCATTCCTGCAACATCCCTCCTTTCTGCAGAACTTGGTATCTCCCACCTTAACAAATGAACAGACTGGTCCTATATCTTCACCCTGCTTTTAATTTATTCCCATGTAAGGAGAAAACGTGAAACTTCCACACCAGGTCTGTCTCCTACAAAGCAGGTTTTTTGCTAAGAGGGCCTTGTTGGTTTCTATCAGCTGTACTTAACTGTATTCAAAGAACGAGGCAGTCCTAGACAGATTTTTACAGAAGTGTTATGACCAAAGCTGTTAAGGGAAGAGGTAGTGTTTTAGACAAATCCCTCTCTCCAGTGTTTCTTAGTCGCTTCAATCTTGTGTAGTATATTTTGAGTTTGTATCTAAGTCCTTTTAGTCAATCAGGCCTTATTTTAAACATGTGAATTATTTCACTTGCCTGAAATAAAGCTTAGCTTTATTAGCTTTGAAATATTTATTTTACATGCACTGCATAAGTGTTAGTTATTTGTGCCACTGTTCTGTGAGTTCATTAATCCTTGAGTCCTTCTCCTAATATCATTGTTCCCATTAACAATACATATTTCAGACTTCAAAACTTATCTACTAGTATTCCTGTTAAACCAAGTGTAGCAAACAATTCCATGTAATGGTTCTTGCCTATTCAAATTACCAACTACTTTCAAAAGACAAGAAAAAACAGCCTATCCATAACTGCAGGTTGGAAATGGCTTAAGTTCAAGTGCCTGCTGCTGTTTTATATCACAGAATGGATGGGATTGCAAAGGAACTCTGGAGATCATCTAGTCCAACCCCTCTGTTCAAGCAGGCTTGCCTAGAGCAGGTTGTACAAGGTTGTGTCCAGGTGTATTCTGAACATGTCCAGAGAAGGACACTCCACAATCTCTCTGGGCCAGAGCCTGTTCTAGTGTTTTGTCACCTCTGAAGTAAAATAAAAATAAAAATAAAACTACTAATATTCAGAGAGAACTTCCAGGGTTTCAATTCTGCCCATTTCCCTTATCCTGTTCCCTGGCACCACTGAAGAGGGTCAGGCTCCATCCTCTTGACATTGACCTTGAAGATATTTGTATACATATCCTCAGAGACAGTGAAGATGTTACTATGGATCCAGCTATTATGTCTTCAGACATAAGAGAAACCCTTCTATATGGGCAGCTGGATGGCCAAACCCATTTGGGAGACATCTGACCATGCATGGGACACATATATCAAACTCCTGGCTATATTTTTCAGTGAGAGATGTCATGGGACTGGTCCTTTTCTTATTCCTTTAGTGACAAGAGAGAAAACGCCGCTCTGTTTCAGAAAAAAAGAAGGTGTCTACAAATACTCAATCACCTTGCATTGGTAAAGGGCTGGTCAGTGGTGGTTTGAGCACTGTCAAAACAGTCAGGAGAGGAAGGTTGAGAACAGAGACAGGAAGGTAACAGATATCATTACCCTCTTCTCTGTCACGACAGTGAGAAAGGAAAATTGGCATCTAAGTTGGTAAGCTGGATTTCATCCTAATCAATGTCTCTAAAACATTTTACTATGTAAACTTCTTTCTGTGCCTCTTACTTCTGCTGATCTAATAAATTAGCTTCAGATTTAATAGGCACTGACTTCTACCTCAACACTGAAATAAATTTAGCAAGAAATTCTGAAACGTCAGAATTTTTCTGAAATAGCTGTCTATATGCTCAAAATTAGGGGTCACAGTGAAGGCATGATCAATTAGTTTTAAACTGAGTGTTAACAGCAGCCTGATGTCTAAAATAAGTGTCTCCTGCTATAAAGTTCTTTCAGCTTATATTGCTGTCCAGCCTAGCTCATCTTTGTTGGAAAGTACTTGTTACATTTCTTTTACTCTTCAAGTCATATTTGTACTGTCCTTCCTTCAGCAAATATCAGTGAATGTCTTCACTGTGTCTATAACTGTTTAAAAAATCTTTCCAATCAAATAATAAACCTTCCCAAGCCAGTTTAATTTTCCCTGGCTTTCCTGGAGAGGTGGAGAGGTGAAAGCACAGCAGGATGCTTGCATTCAGCAAGATCAGGTTGAAAAGCATATTTGAGAAACTAGGAAAACAGTAGGAGCAGGGAGGTGAAATATTTAATTCACAGAAAAAAAATATGAGAAAAGAAGAACCTCAATAATTACTTGTATAATGGAACAGCCACAAAAAAAGACAGTGTGAGCTTCTAGAGACTGATGAAGAAACATGATTAAAAATGCATGTAATAGAGTAAAAAAAGGAAAGGATGAAATGGCACCAAGCAGCTTAGTGAGTGATGGTCTTTTTATACGAGGTAGCTGACACAGATGCAGCAAAAAGATGTTTTATGTGGAAACCCAGGGGTGGTCAGTAAGATCAGTTCATAGATGCTTGTGGAGACCTCTAACATAGCAAGGGTGTGGTAGGCAAAGGGACAGTTTAGATAATGCAGTATAATAACATGATATTGTTTATGACAGAAGATAAAATGGAGTTAAATCATTGAAGAAACTCTTAAAATGTTTCTTTTGAAACCTGTTGCTGGTGCAGACCTTCAAATGTAATAGTATCCTTCTACCTTCCTCATGGCTTTGACATTAATTTCATACTATTAGGCAGTTTCACAAAGGTGCTGTGCAATCTGGGGAGCAATAGAAGGAAGGTGAATATCAACATGATGTCAGTGGTACAGTCAAGAACAACAAAAAGCCATTTAGCACACCTAACATCTAAACTGAATTCACAGCTTTAGGTGGACTTTTGCCAGTCTGAATTTGATTCACATTCATGCCAGATTTATTTTACTATGGTTTGGATACAAAAATTAAGTGAAAGTAAGGCAATTCTGAGACTCAAACCCCAAGCTTAAAGTGAAACTTGGAGCGTGTGAACCTTTGCAGCTTGAAACCAAAGAAAATGTTTGCATGAACCCTTGCTAAGCAAGCCCGCTGTGTTTCAGAGGAGCTCTAATAAAAACCACACTGCCATGAATCACTGAATATTCCGTACTTTGACTTGGTAAATTTATGTAAGTTCCATGACAGTCCTTTTAAAGAGTTCATTTTTCACTGAACTCTGAGCCAAATCATGAAGTCGTTGATGAGTTTTGCTAAATCCTTACCCAGCCTAATCCTACTAAAGTTAGAGGGAGATTTGACTGAGTAGGGAGAAAACAAAAACTGAGTCAAGGTTTGGACTTGGATACAGTAGCTTGAATTTATACAGTTTATTTTTAAGAGCTTGAATAAATCTATCTCCACTAATGTATATTAAACACAAACAAGTAACAGAAAACTCTGTTCAAAAACTAGTGAAAGACTAAATTCAGACTGTTTTCCCAACCTGCTCTCAGTTGTGTTTGTTCACATCAGGAGAATGTCTTTAATGACATGGCTAATGGTATTTCTTTCTCACAAAGTTCCTTCATTCAGTTTCAGGACTGCTTTAGCCACAGACAAGCCCTGTGTAGCTAATAAAGGCATTTTCTGCTGCAGTGTCTCCATTCTTTAAGGCATTAGAAGCTCTGTAGTGAATGGAATGAGTTTTCACATGGAGTGGACTTGTTAAAGCACTTGCATATTTTCTTCTACACCTAAATTTCTCGCTTTCTCTGCTCTCAGTTATGGTGAGGACAAGGAAAATAACTCACAGGTGACCAGTAACTGCTCTTCTATTTTTTTAAAAAAATGAAACACTGAAATTCTGAGAATTGAGCTGTGACACCCAAACTGCTTCACTGATGCTGCCTTTACAACATTACAGGATGAACTCTGCATATGTGTGATCTCTCCCTCCAAAATCAGTTCAGACAAGACCAGGTCCAGGACAAAAAGCTCATTGCTCAATGAATCTATCTAACCAAATCACTGCTTTTCCCTTCTGTTTCTTGTCCAGCAAAATCCAGATTTCTCCTATAGTAACCTCTTTACAGGCTAAAGCTCAGCCTGCTGTTTTTCTAGTCTGCAACCTCCTCTCTGCTTTCTCACACCTTCCCTTAATCTTTGATTTTTCTCTACCATCTGACTGGATATTTTCAATTCCTTCATCATATTTCAGTCTGTCTTCTAAGTCAATTCCAGCCACATTTCCCACCAACTCATCCCAGTTTCTCCAGTATCATGTTTTCATGCTCCCCTGCAAATACCTTATTCTGTTTTTTATCTTATGATTCCAATCCAATGTCTCACTCTTCCAGATTACCTTTGATGGATTCAACATTGCTTTGATAATTTTGTAGGTTGGTGCCTCATCTGGAAGCAGACACAAGAATGTGAGGTGACAGGGAAAGGTGAAACTCCTTTTTGTGTTCCTTACTAGGCAAGGAAACTAAACGAGGAAGCACTTTTCATGGACATATTTCGATATATTACTAAGTGGTGGTCTGTAGGGTTGCCTCCTTTCAGTAAAGTTGAAATGTTCAAGTATGATTGAACATTGGAAGGTGTGATTAAGTATGTGATGTAGAGCTGTTTTGGAAATCATGGGAGCTGTTGTAAATCTTTTTTCAAGAGCTCAAAATTTGGGAAAATGTGGGTTGATCTTCAGACCTCAGCATGTACTGCACAGATGCACATGAACTTTTACTGGTTCTGACTTCCCACACAGAGCACTAAGAGGCTACTTAAACAAAACAGTGAACAGAAGTTATTAACATTAAAAGCCCCATACTTTTGGGGTTTTTCTTTCAACTCACTGAATGATTTGATTGGCAGTTGCCAAAATATCAGCCTGAGGCAGGCAAAGTCATATTTCAGTCCAAATGGTTAATGTTCTGAAATAGTTATAAGCATCTGAAAATTGTATTTTATAATGGCACATATCAAACAACCTGAATAACATGGAGTGCTACCAGACAGACCTATAATTAGAATTGAGCAGGAATCAGTTTTCCCATAACCTTCAACATTTTTTTCAGTTGTACATTGGCACAAACCCAACAGCTTTTGAGGTTTTACTAAAAAAAGAGAGAACAAAACCATTCCTATTAACTTGGTGATCAGAGTATTCACCTACAACCTCCACTTGCTGGGGATGAGCTCTAACTTAACGTTTTATTTCCTTTATTTTTTCCCCCTGGTATAGCTGCTTCACTTTATATATTTATTATTCGTTGATCCAGAGAAAGCCTCTAAAGCTCAAGACACAAAGATAATCTGGTGTCTTATTCTTATGAAGCTCAGTGCTTAAATGGTTTTACGGTTCCAGATCTTAATCTCTAGTTCAGCAGTCAGGAGACTCCCCTGGACTGTTAAAAGTCCTGTGTGAGTCAGGCTGATCATGAACTAAATGAATTCCCAGGCTTCCCTTCTCCCTCAGAAGTGGGGCTTTCTTTTTTGTGGTTTTTAACAGAAATTTTATCCCTGACATGAGGAATCTTTTCTATGCGGTTTTGGCCAAATCTGAAAGTTCTACTTCTGACAGATCAATGCTATTCCAAAAGAATTTGTGAAACAATTTCTAGAAACCATTGGAAAACAAAAAACAGTGTTCTGAAACCTGTGAGATTATTGCCAGGGACATTATAGTGTAAAAACCATCCTGTCTGCTTTGGCACGACACACACATTACTGCCTCAGCAGAGGTCATTCTGCAGCTTTTTGTTGTTGTATCTAAGTGAACTTTAAGAGGCTTAAGTTAATAAGTAACAGCAAAGTTATCCCTAAGAAACCAAAGCAGAGCCTGACAGTGCTCTCTGTTTGGTTTGGATGTTGCAGCTGGATGCCTGAACTCCAGGAGAAGAAGCAGCCATGAAGACAACAACTTCTACTGACCCCAATGCTTTTACCATTCCCCGTGGTGTAGTGTACTTCTGGTTTGCCCTAAAATTCTTACAGCATTAGGGCTCAAAATAGATTCATTATTTCTTCTTCCTCTACAGTCTCACAAAAAAAGAAAAATAAACCTAAATGCATTATTACTGATAGTCTAGAGAGGAAAGCATTCACAGAGATAATAAGAAAGTCAGTTTTTTCAGAGATTGAGAGATTGGGAGAAAAAAACAATTAATGTGTTAGTGGTCCAATGCGTAATAAAACCTCCCTCCCAGAAGAAACCACGTTAAAGAACCAGTAACCAGTAAAGAACCACGTTATTAGCTGGACAAGCTTAGCAATGGCATGAGTCTCTTCAGAAGCAATGATGGTCATTTGGTTTTCTCTGGTTCCTTGAATACAGGGCAGTGCATTACAAGATTTCTGTAACGCCAGGAAAGCTTGAAGCCTCAGACAGCTGGAGTTTAGAGAGTGCATTGCTGACATCTGGTGGAAATATTTATAGTTTAAACACTGTAAAACTAAATAATGTTTATGTAGCAGCAGAATTTTCCCTTCATATGAGAGCATTTGCAGACTCTGGAAGACTAGAACTCTAGAAATGTAAAATAAGGGCATATATAATTTATGAAATCTAGAAAATGTGAGCATTTGCTGTTTGTTGATCTGGGATTCTGGGCATGCATTCTCACTATTTATTCACTAAACTCGTCCAAAAGAGTTGGAACTACCCCAAAACAAAATATGCATGAAGTCTCAAACAACTTGAATACTCTTATAGTCGCATTTGAAATGTTTAAGGACCTTTATAAAGAATTGCAATAAGAATATAAAAAAGCAATTATATCAAAAAAATCTTCTCTTAAATGAATTTGTATGAATGAATAACATATTCTGAAAATAACCACATTAAAAAGTAAGGCAAAAGAAGCAGCATTATTTGCGTCCCTAGTTAATGCTGATTAATTTTGAAGAAGTTTCTCACTTGATAGTTTTAGTGACTGTTATCCCATTGCCATGCAAATACCAATGAATAATAAATTATACTCTCCTCATGCCAAAACTTCAAAAACAGCATATGCATTTTCCCAGACACTTGTGTTTCTTGCTGACAAGTTAAAAGTCAAAAAACTGTTCCAAAATTGCAAAAGAAGGAGGTTCTTTTTAAAAATTCTTCTACTTAAATGAAAATTCAGAGAAAAATCCTCAACGTAAAATCACTATTTGAAATGGTTATTTCATATTTTTTAAATTATGGAGTTATCAGAAAAATAAATACAGAATTTTCAGGTATTTATGGTAAGACAGATCTTAAAATGTTGAAATTCTATGTAGTTCTGAATCTCAGAAAAGGTAAAGGGTTTTATTTATATGCAGCTATTTGCCACTCAAGCGCTTATCTCATAATATATTGTCTCAGACAGGCCTTTTAACACGCTGTGTGTATTATCTTGTGAGTTTGTGTGTGTGTGTGTGGCTCCTCCACAGTCTAATTTGTTTTGTAAAAATTTGCAATTTCTTTAGGCAGCATCTGGGTATAACTTTATATCCCACTCGCAGGCAGTTTCCATCCCAGGCTGTTTATAGTATTTATTATGAACTTGTATGCCAGACTTGTGAGGTAGTTGGAGTAGTGCTGGAATTACGGAAGTTGTGAAATATTCAAAAGAACTGGATTTTTGCTATTTAATATTTTTTTTTTAATTTAATAGCAAAAGAAAACAATGCAATCAGCACAGGAACACAAGAGATCTCAGCAGAGAGATTGCTGTGTTACACAATGCTGGTGATAGAGGTTGCCAGGGAGCCTCAGACACTGCAGGGCAGGATGCTCCTGGAGAACAAAACCAGAGGTTTTTGCCAGGACTAAGGCAGCAGCAGGTGGATGAACTGTTTCTATCTGGCAGTCCCTGGCAGGCCAGGACCCAGCTCTGAATGCTGGTGAATCTCTCCTCAGCAGAAGGGAAGTCTGCGGTGTGTCAATACTTTTCAGATTAAATGAAAACACAGAAAAATGGTGAGCTGAACTTCACATTGCAAAAAGCATCCTGGAATGGATTTTTCTCTGGTGCAGCCTCTCTGGAGCCAATTGAGTTTTGCTAGGAGAGGATCTAGCTAAATGAATTTGGAGGGAAGGTTAAACATCCTTCTTTTATTATCCTACCCTGTACCATTACAGAGTCCATTTGCTTGGCTAGCATAAAACAAATTCTAATGCTAAAATAATTAGAAGGCTAGTTGCATTTGCTGTTTCAATATGAATAGCTCATGACATATGTCTCTGTGGAAATCTTTTGTATATGTTAGGTACCGTCTGTCGGCCATATTTTTCTCCAGTTCTTTGTGCTATTTTTAATATAATTTTAACATTTTTGTATACACACAGTCTGTGCCACTGCCATAATATTACAGGTTACCGTTAGCAATACCTAGAGATGAGGTTGCCAAGAATCTTCTGCAGTATAATGCTATTTCAAATTTCTTATACCTTTTTGTTTTAATAGTATGAGCATAAAATAACTCATGTTTCTTTCAAACTAGATATTCATTTTGACTAGCTTAGCAAATAGCTGGGTTTTTGTTTTGGGTTGTTTGTTGGAGGTTTTTGTTGTTTTTTGCTAGTTTGTTTGGTTTGGGGTTTTTTTGTTTTTTTTTTTGCTTGTTTGTTTTTAATAGCATAATAGAATGGTCTGGGTTGAAATGGACCTTAAAGGTCATGCACTTCCAGCCCACCTGCCATGGCCAGGACCCCTTCCACTAGACCAGGCTGATCAGAGCTCCATCCAACCCAACGTAGAACACTTCCAGGGACAGGGCATCCACAGCTTCTCTGAGCACCCTGTGGCAGGGCCCCAGTGCCTCACCACTCTCATCATTCCCTCCTCACCTCTTTTTTTCCTGTCATTGACACAACAAACTATGACCTGATAAGAGGAAATGTTGAAACCAGGAAATTATACACACACACACACACACACACACACACACACACACACATGCACATATATACGTATATATTTTCACACTGCCCCATGTTTGACTGGTGTGTTGAGAAAGATACCTTTTTGTCACAATCATGCAGTTCCTTGATCTGTGCTCTAAAGATCGCATCATCTCATCATGGTGCCACTGTCAGTGACAGTTGTGGGTCACAATTCCAGAACATGGTGCTATTGCTTCCTCTTTTTACACCCCCACATGATTACTGGAAAATATTAAAACATCACAGATGCCTCTTCTGATTTGTAGTGCAATTCTCCTGTTTAGAGAAATTCCAGAACCATATAGGAAGCACATGAATCATAGCAATGCCAATGAGAAAACTACTTAATTTTATCACCTACATTTCACAGTTTACAGAACTAAGTTTCGTTAAATAAAATAAATCATTGGTGATGAAGGAAAAAGTGGTAAAAATAAAAATTTTTATGTTTAGACCACAAGTAAGGGAAAAACTCTACTGGCAATGTTCTCTTTAAATATAAAACAAACTAAAAATCAAGAATCAAATAATTTCATTATATATTTGAAGCTCTTGCAAAATGGAATTAAATTGCATTAGTATAATATTTTTAAAGTCAGTGTTCCCATTCAATTCAGCAGAATTGTTCAATTAATAAATAGGAACTAGATAGCATAATATGAAAGATATATGTAGTCTTCAGGTAGAAGTGAAAAGGCTAAGTTTGTTTGTACAGCTCCTTTTAATTTAAAAACCTCTGTGTTGTGCCAATCATCAAATCAGTGATATCACAACGCTAACCATTAAAAAGCTTGTAATTGAGAAACATCAAACGAGATTATCTAAAGCCAAGCAACTTTCATAGACAAAAGTCTTACTCTTATTGCAGTGACAAGTTAAATAACACTCAGATCAGAGACAAATAGAAAACATTTTCAGGCTGTTAGAAAAATGAGGTCCTAAGTATGACAATGAGCAGCATTAGGAAACATTATAAGTGGCATTGCTAGAACAGCTGGGGAAACTGAAGGAAGCAGATGATTGAAATATCAAGGTTATCAGAAATGAAGAGGAGGATTTGATACAATGAATGATGTAGAGAGAAAAGCTAACCTGCAGAGCAACACAAATTATTAAATGAAAGAAATAAGGGCTGAAAGATATGAGACCAGTCAAGCAAGATCTGGAGACAGGTTAGAAAAAAATAATAGAAGAAAAAGAACTCAAGAGGGAGAGGGTAAAAAATGTTTTATTAAATGTGAACAAAAGCAAACTCATTTCAATGGGAGTAGGAAACTATTAGGGCAAGGCCAACTGCGGTGCCATTCCCAGAAACAACATGTACTATTGCTGCTGAGAATAACAGCTAGAATAGATATATGTCCTAGAAAATATAAAGCGTCTAAAATTCATCAGCTGTCTGACGAGAATTTAAGACTTTTGTGCTGTATTGTCTTAGCTGGGACGTTATACACCCTCCTACTTTTGGATCATGCTCACTTTCTGGTGGCTGTCAAAGCAGAGCTTGCCATTTACTTGAGCTGTTTGAGAAAGAATCTGAGTCTTTGACAGTAGTTTCTTCTGTTAATAAAATATCTACAGATATACCTAAGATACTAATAGGGGATATTTGCTTGCAAATACTACCTGAAAAGCAATTTTAGATTCCTTTATACTAAAAAAGCAGCTGGACTTACATTCCCTAAAAATTATTCAGTCCAAAGGAAAGATTATTTATGCATTTGATGTCTCAGAAGATAAATTTATGGAAACATTTTAAATCACCAATACCTGTTGTATATCTCTTTTCAATTCTGTTTCTTCCAAAAACATTTCAGAATTTAGATGTCTGATGTAAACATGATGCTTACAACACACATTGGAGTCCCATGTCATCTATGACTTACACCAGTTGTGAGCATTTAGGTACCTTAGAAATATCTTCAGTTAATTTGGTTCTTTTTTCACCAATCTGAATATATATTAACAGGGGGAATTAATTTTTTTAAGTGTATCTCACCTTTGGCATTCTTCAGAAGGTGAATGCTTTGCAGAGCATAAGAAAAATAAAAGAGAGGAAGGGTACTTTTCAGAAGTTCAGGTCCTGATTAGTCTGAATATGCTGATTTTCCCTGTGCCTTTAAAATTTAATGATCTTCAAGGAAAAACAGAAGGTCAAATGTGTAGGTTCAGAAAGAGATGAATAACAGGTACATTTGTTCTAATATACTTTCAGGTAATTTTCTGGATATTTAGGAATTGTATAGATTGTTCATCAAAAGAACTCTTTCAACTGATGTATTTTTAGTACTCTGGGTCAACTGGACTTACTAGGATAGAAAAAAAATTAATTTTGGGAAATATTACATTGTATGTCTCCAAGTGGTTATCAGTGTTTTCACTTATAGTACCCACATCTAGTCCTGGAGCTTAAACATTTTCTAACTGTACAACAGTGATAACTGCCTAGCAGTTTAAGACCGAAGACAAAGCAAACAAAAAAAAAACTCACAGTGTTGTCCCCAGATCAGTCCTGCTGACAAAATCTTCTGTGACTATTTTTCTTTTAGTTTTTGATTTTCAGGCCATAATTGTTGATATACACCATTTCTCTCTCCAGATCACTGTAAAGCAGTTCATGTAACATTATGCAACCTATTGCAAGCATCACATTACTGTTGTATCTAGTATTTCACGAGAATGTGTTATAACTTACTGCACGTTTCTGATTCTGTTTGCCAACTTGTAGCCAGGGGATCATATTTGTAAAACTCCACAAGCAGAAGAATGTTTATTTCTTCAGAACCTGGAACAATCTGATGAAAGCTGGTGTCTGCTTCCTCTTTCTGAAGAAGGCACCTCTGTTAATTCATAAGTCCCAGCTGATATAAAGTGATTCTGACTCACATGTGAGCTGCATTGGTAGAGATAATATTGCTACTGGAAGGAAATAGGAGACAATGAAAACTACATATAGATAATTCTTAAGATCATATTTGTAAAAACAGTTCAATTATTCTTTCAATAAAAGAACTTTGGGACATATCAGTCCTGTCTTTCTCACAAGCATGATAACATTTTAGTCAAGAATTTCTTTCTAATTGATTAATTACTTTTTATGTTCCTTACCTAGATGATGAGTACTCTTTACCCAATACATTAGGGATGCCTGCTATTGCTATTGCAGCAGCAGGGTATACATGCAAAACAGAATTTCTTCTCTCTTGTATCAACCTTATGTCTTGATTCATATTTTAAACATCTTGAACCTCAAAACTGTATTTTTTTCCACTTTCAAAGAATACATGATCTTGTAAATGTGGAACAGTGTATAAGGAAAACTCTCAGAATTATAAACTATAAATGAAAAATCTGGTAAGCTTTGTCTTTTTATTTTGTTGAGATTCCATTTCAGGAAGTGATCTTTATTTCTGTGAAGTTAATATGTTATTCATGAAATGAAATTGTTTATAGAAATGTGTCTAGTTTTCATGAAAAACTTTTTAAGCTTATCCATTGGTCATAACCTGTACATCTTTCAGAATTTTATATTTGCTCATGGCTTCTCAGAGACAGTTGAGCATGGTTTGACTCATAACATGATGTACTACATCAAAATTTACATTCTTGCATTGAAGGAAAAGTAAATCTCAAACAACTGAACAAGCTGAAATTGAAACATATTGAGACTCTGAAAAATGCACCTATACTATTCAGACAGAACACAAAGCATTACTACAATGTTTTCCTCTGAGTTTACTCTAGAACCTTAGATTTTTTTTTTTTAAAGGAAGGAAAAATACAATTTTACTAGAGATCCTCCTTATTTCAAGGTAGATGACCATTTGCCTAAGCTGTATTGAGAAGTTTCCATTTTGTGTTGTGGAATAATATCAGATTAAGTGAACATAAATGTCCTGTCAAGAACCCAAGAATAAATGAATTTTTCAATGTTTTAAAATGCTTATGGTGTTTTTGTTTCTAAACAGCTGCCTCAAGGAACAGAAATTCTATTCCTCACCAAATTTCTGCTAAACCCACTAGTAAAGCGGTTGCCTCCTCCTCCATATGGTGTCTGTCCAACATCAAAGGTGAGGAGTCTGGATCCCATTGCTGAGGTAAACCTTGCCATAATACATCAGAGAGCCTAAAACTCTTCCTGCAGCAACAGCATTTGGATCTTTTCAAGGTCACCATCTCATTGCTCAATGAAAAGACTGGCATACTTGGAAGTGGATATTCAGGTTTGCGCTGCCTTTCTGAAAGGCAAGAAGGGAAATTGAAATTTTCCTTTCACTTCCCACTCATTATCTGTGAGTGCTGGGATGACTAAAAAATATAAGCTCTCTTATAAATTAAGCAGTGCTCAGGTATAGCTATGGGCTCACTGTACTCTCAAATTGGTGTACCAACTAATTAGAGTGTCTTGAAATGGAGCCCAGCATGATTCTAGACAGAAATAATCAGCAGGATAGAATTTCTCAACTTAGGAATTTGCATGGACACAAAAGTGTCCCACAAAGAATTTAGATGTGTCCTCTCTGTCCAGGCACAGGGAGCTTGGCAATAATTAGTAAAGTCAGATAGGACCTGTTGGGTCTGAGACACAAAGACCAGATCACAGCCATTTCTACAAGCATAAAATAAATACCACAAAAAATACCAATGACCAAATAGTAAGTCAGGCTTAGGTCAAAAGTACAGAAAAAAAGGGCCAAATATCTTCCAGTCGCCTTCCTCTTAACAATCTCACCACTGGTTTTGAGGTTGACAAACATCAAAGAACTCAGAAATGAGTTGTTGTTCATGGAGAATGACACTGGACCTCAGGTACCATGGGATAATGAGTTTAAATTAAATGAAAATTTATTTAATAAACATTAACAATAATTTCCAAAGGGCAAATTTTGATAAACAGTGGAAACTAGACAGTTAATTCTGCTGGACTTGAATTTGATACTTTAATGTAGAAGAAGCCTTACAGTCAAAATTTATCACAACTGTCTGTCTCAGAGAGAAAAAAAAAAAAAGAGAAGGAAAGGAAACTTGCAGGACGTTATTTCAGACCTGACCAAATGAATTAAAATAAAAAACAATTAGAAATAAGCAGAGTGCCTACACTGATTACCGGAAAAAGGACTGATCAACAAAGAAAACTGTCTTAGAGGCCAAAAAATGTGTAGATAAAGTGAGAATAACAAAGAGTCAAGCTGAGTTGGACGTTGCAAAGAATATTAAAGCGCATAGAAGAAGATTCTTCAGCCATGTGAATAAAAAGAACATGGGTAGAAAAATAAGAAGGCCATAATGTAGTGATGATGGAGTAGAAATGAAGAATAAATCAAGTATAGGCTGAAAACTGAATTATGAGTTAGCTCAGATTTCGAGGAAATAAGCAAAGATTTTGGACACGGGTACAAAAACAAGGACACATTTTTTGATGTGTAAAAATGGAAACCAGTAGAATCAAGGTAGAAACATAATTTGAGATGTCCAATATACTCCAGGAGGTAAAGAGTGGAAAATAAGTACAATCCCAAGAGGAAACTGGCAAACAAAATTTCAAGTGCTGCAGCAGCTATTTTTAATAAATACATTAAACCTGTTTGGTGCCTAATATTTGGAGACACGTTACACACAGAGTAAAGAATTTGGAAGAAGAAAATGGTCTGAACAACTAAAGATCACCTAAATTTTAGTTCAGAAATCTGATGTCTTTTAAAAAAGATTGGAATAAAAGAATTATTAAAGGCGTGGGGATCTGTTACTGAAAGAGTTTATGTAATGCAGGTAATTATAAACTAACCTTCCATTTCATTTTTTTTAAAAAATAATTTCCAGACAGAGGAAATGAGGCAAATATAAACTTTCTGGCCATTGATGAAAACTTTTAATATGGTGGACACTGAGAAATTGCCAGCAAGGCCAGAGAAGATGGGTTCAGTAATGGAACTGGAAAGCGGATTAGGATTTGCCCAGAAAGGCCACTAGCTCCACTGGCATGAGGGAAAATCCAGACTGGGAGGAAATGACTTTGTTGTTTTGGTATTGATACAAAAGATCTTCCCTGAAGCCTGTAAGAGGTATGGAATTAGAAGGTGGTGAATGTGGAGGAATTAGAAGGTGGTGAATGTTGAGTATTGTGGGATTGGGCTGGGCTTCAGCAAAATAAAAATTGCATTTGGATGTGTCTGTTAATCAGCTGGAAATTGCTGATATGATGATGAATTTCACAATATGAATTCTTTGCAAGATTACTATCAAAATTATGCAGAGATGAGTAAGGGATTATTGGTGCTTTACAAAGTACTAATAAGAAGTTACCTTTTAGTCTTGTGTGCAATTCTGGTAACTCGTGCTGAGGAAAGATAGGTGCAGAAAAGAACAGCAGGTATGGTCAAAGAACAATGGGTTTGTTTAACCTGTCTTGCCTGGCAAATCAAAATCAAGAAGCAATATGATTACATTCTACAAATACATCAGAGACATAAATACCACAGAAAAAGAACAGTGATTTAAACAAAAGTTCTCTTGTTGTGTGATGCTGGCACAACAACAGAAAGGTATAAATTGGTCCCTGAATAGACTCAATCTGGAAATCAGAAGATTCTTATCTGTTACAGAAGTCAGATCCTAGAACAGCTTTGCAATAGGAGCAGTGGGAGCAGAGAACCAAACACTCTTGAACTGAAGTTCAAAGCTTTATTCCCGGTGCACTGACACGCTATTTGCTTGTAAGACTGCCAGTCTGGTGGCTGGCCTGGCAGCTTCTGCTGAGGTATGTTATCTGTGTGTATATTCACATGCATATGTGCACATACACACACACACACATTCACAAAACTCTAAGGCACTTTACTGTGTTGCATCAAAATCCAGGGAAATTGCATGAATCAATGAGCTGATTATTGGGATCATGACAAGGCAATTTCTGCTTGTGAAAAGCTAAAAAGATTTATGTGCTTGAAATCCTAGGCAGTGGTTACAAGCTGCGAAGGCAGGAAATACTTTGGGGCTCTTGTTAGTCCCTAAATAACAAAAAACTAAATGCTGATGGAGAATGCTGGCTTAAAATTTCATGCTGCCTTTAAACAAACAGGACAAATCTGCTTCTTTGAAACAAATTAGGCCAAAAGCTTTTGAATTCTGTATATTTCTATTACAACCAGCTATTGACACTTTAGGAAATGAATACCTAAATAGCAGAAGCAATAGGGGAAATTAAAAAAAAAAAAAGTTCAAAGTCTATTTCATAGCATAATAGAATGGTTTGGGTTGAAACAGACCTTAAACATCATTTACTTCCAATGTACCTGCCACGGGAAAAGAACACTACACCAGACCAGACTGATCAGAGCCCCATCCCACGTGGCCTTGAACACTTGCAAAGACAGGGCATCCAGAACTTCTCTTGGCAACGTGTTTCAGTGGTTTACCAGCTTCCTTGTAAAAACGTTCTTCCTTATAACTGATCTAAATAGCCCCTACCTCAATTTAAAACCATTAGCCCTTTTCCTGCTGCTACTAGAGCCAACTAAAAGGTTTGTGCCCATCATATAAACCCTCTTTAGTTACTGGAAGGCTGTTATGAGGACTCTCCAGAGCTTTTTATTCTCCAGGCTGAGGAGTTCTAGCACTCTCAACCTGTCTTCACAGGAGAGGTCTTTCAACCCTTTGATCTTCTCTGATCTTCCTCATGGCCTCTCTGGACTCACCCCAACAGGTCCACATTCTACTTATGTTCAGTGCCCCAGAGCTGCGCACAGAACTGCAGGGGGGTCTCAGCAGAGCAGAGTAGAGGGGCAGAATCCTCCGCCTCAACCTGCTGCCCACACTGCTTTGGATGCAGTCCAGGACACAGTTTTCTTTCTGGGTTGCAAGTACATGTTGCCCGGTTGTGCTGCACTTGTCATCCATTGATACCCCCAAGTCTTTCTCCCCAGGGATGCTCCCACATTTTATGACCAGCCCGTACTTGTGCTTGTGCTTGCCATGACCCATGTGCAGGATTTTGTATTTGGCCTTGTTGAACCTGATGAGGTTTGCACGGACTCACCTCTCAAGCCTGTCAAGGTCCTTCTGGATGGCATCTCTTTTCTCCAACATGTGGACCACATCACTCAGCCTGGTGTCATTGTAAAACTGGTTGAGAGTGCACTCATTCTTCCTGTCTGTGTTTCTGAGAGGTGTTAAACATTTTTCATGCTGTTGCATTTTGGATGCAACTGGATGCAGCCATTCCAAGCAATGCTTTTGTTGTTTGATCCTAATACAACTGTATAAAGCAGCAATTGTAAGGGTTGCGTGACTGTTAAATTCACTTCCAATATTATCCCCTGCCAATGGAAACAACTAGCATGAAACAGCCCATAACCATCCCACTGAACTCTCTTACACTCCAGAAGAGTGTGGTGGCATCCAAAGTCACTCTTCAGAGGACTTCCTGGCCTACTGTAACTTCCACACTTTCTTAGGAATTTTCTGGGAGTGTGCTCATTGACCTGGGTCAAAACCATGCCAAGGACTCTGCTAACAATTTAACAGTATATATGACTGACTGACTCCCAGTACCCCAGGAATGTTCTCTGGAACGAGGTAATTTATGAGTGCACATATAATCAAGGGGTACTGTTGCCTCTTGTTCCTTTGATCCCCTAGTAAATCTGCCCCAGCAACAAGGACAATGTGGAGGCCAAATCAGAAATTCAGTATTAAATAATTTTCCCGAATATTGCTTAGAAAGGTAAAATTTCTCTACAGTGCAGAAATAAGAACATCATCTGGATTCAGCATGTTGAGGATATGCATCATATTTGAAACTTCAAGGGGCCTCTCTACAGATGTCTGACCAAAAGGGGTCAAAGCCGTTCAAGGCCTATAGCTCATGGATTAGGGCCTTTGACTGATGAGAATATCCACAGCATATGTTTGAGCTGAGGATCCTTGCCTGCTTTCTCTGGCTCATGCTAGTATTTGGAGTGGGTCTAACTACAGGAATATTTGGTTTGCCTGTGTACTCATGGGCACGCAAGAAAGAAAGTAATGAAATGGGATTTACAAGCCATTTTCATTTTTCATGAATAAAGGTAAAGAGCAGCAACTAACAAACCAATTCCTAGTTTGGACAAGTCACTGGAAAAACGGGATTCTCATTTGTAAATATTTATCCTGCTATAGATGCTCTTTACCTGTGTGTATCCTTCCTCTGCAGTGGGTACAAGGTCAGATGGAACACAAAAAATATTATTCTTTATCAGCTCCACAATATTTAATCTGACTTCCTTAGGCGCAATCAGAGCTGCTGCCTTTTTTGTGAGAACTTTATCAGTGGTTTTAGTTCACTGTCACAAGGAAAGTGATCATCATTGTATGTCAAAGGCTTTAGTTAAAGTGCAGCGTTAAGAACCCAGAACAAAGATCCATTTATGATGAGGCAGTTTTTCTCTTGTCACACCCTATATTTTCCTAAGGACAGTGTTAATTTTTACTATGGCTTGAGGACTTGTCCTTTGACTGTGCCAATGCTTTTGTGGAAATTCTGTGTGTGGGAGCTTTGTGGGCTCAGTAGGTGTTTTGGTGTTTATTGGAGTGCTGGCGAGGTTAAGAGGTTCGCTGCCCTAAGTGCTGACATTGCTGCCTTTCACACTTAAAAATAAAAAGCTTAGCCACATATCTTCTGAATTATATACTGGAAACAGCAGAAAAATCAGCGAGTACTGAACAAGGCACACAGTTCAAGTGCTTTCGCTCTATTCCATCACTGCATCTCAGTCCAAGATCAACAGGACAAAGGACAACAGGAAAAACCCTTTAAATTGTCCTTAGAACTAATCCTAGATGGAGGTACGAGAGAGTGAAGCACCTAGTGCCCTTGTCTGTGTCTCAAGATGTCTGACTGCCTCTGGCTTGCTGATGACTGGGGCAAACGGTTTCATATTTTCATTATTTATCTGAAATTTATCTATTATCACATATGGAATAAAGATAATGGAGCTTTTGCACAACAATTCAGGACTCATACATGCAAATGGCCGAAGAATTAAAGAATAATATTTACATTGTCATTAGATCTCTTTTGTCAACAGAAATAACTTCTGACTGAAAGAGTTTCTGGGATTAAATCACTTGATTGTTTCTTTATACTGTTAGGAGCTATTTTCCCTATTTTAGAGGAAACATCTTCTCATAAGCAATAAAGTAGATATTCTGTTCTGCTTCAAAATACATTTCATGTTGAATAAAAACAACATTTATGCACAAAAGAAAAAAGTATTTTTCTCCTGCCTGATAAAAATGATTACATCAGGGTCCTGTTACAATTGTTTTAGAATTTAGAGAAGCTAGTGATTATTTTCCTGTACTCTCTCCAACTAAAATGTTGTGTTCTATACAAGTAGTCCTTTTCCCATTGGTGTGAATCCCAAGAGTGCATTAAATAATACACTTCTGGTTGTAAAACAGATGGAAAAGTGTTTAAAAAGGTGCCAGGTTTATTTATGGAAGCATGAAATTGAATTTAATAGGAGAATTTTGCCAGTATGAAATGTGAACTCTCAAAACAGGAAGTGGATTTTATAGCTTATTTATTTTATTACCGGATCAGCTGCCCAGAACTGTAGAATCCTTCCTCTCAGGAATTATTTACTTTCCAACTCTGAACCAGAACATCTTGACCATCAGTTGTTACATCTTCTGGCTGCCAGATTCTCAACTATAAACATATGTGCTGCTGTCTATCTCAGATGATCTTCTGCAGATTTATATAGAGAACATTTTAACTTTAGAATTATTTCTTGATTTAAAACAGTATGAACTGAACTGACTAAGCCAAAAGGAAAAAAAATTTCTTTCATTCTTGATTACCATTTAATTAATAATCTATTTCATGGGTTTATGGCCTGTATTCATTATGCTAAAAGAGAACTAAAAGCCAAAATAGGCAAATTATTTCTTCTCCTCTGCACCTCCAAGACTGACTAATGAAAGAACAGGTGCTAGTCAGCTTCCAAAAGGTGTGTAGCATTAGTGGAAATTGCACAGAGAAACAGTGTCCCATGTTTTCAGGGTTCAGTCTAAGCCAGTATCCCTGGATGGAGTTGAGTAAGGCTGCTGACTGCTGGAGACTGTCTGTAAACCTGTACCTGGCTGTTATCACCTTTTCCTGTATCTGGCCAGCATGTAAAGGTATTTAGGATGATGAACAAGCCTCCAATTTCAGTAAAGTTGTGATAACTTAGTGATTACACTAAAAAAAAAATCTATGAGAATATATCTTTCAGGTTATTAGGCTCCATTAATGAATGTGATTTTACATCTCCACAGAACTGGGTGCTGCCTCTATTTACTAGAAGACAGCTGCATCTTTGTGATTATTGCTGCAAGGATAAATGCCTGCAGTGGCACCTTCTGTTTAGAGGAATCTGGGGCTCAGACAGTGCTGACTGTCACAATGGAAGTCCATGTTAGAGCAGAGCTCTGAGCTCCTGGTCCCGTGCTCTGCTGGTGCCACAGTGCCCCTGGCAGAGTGCTGACAAACGCCCATCGCGTGCATGTGCAGAGTGCACTTGTGCTCAGCTCAGTGCTGGCACTCACAGACACTCACAAATTTCCATTTTATGCAACAGCACTAAATGTTTTCAGCATGAAACTCATGCATGTGCAGTTTTGCATTGGAAACTGAAAAAAATGACAGCCTGGATCTTGCTGCTCTCAGTTTGCCAATTATGGATAAAGACTGAAGGCAATGTGGAACAACATTATGGTCATGATCCAAATCCCACATAGGAAAGATGTGGTTACAATGGGCTTTGTTGCAGAAATTAAATCTCCTCCAAGTTCATAAGACATTCTCATACTCACCTGTGTTGTACTGTTGTCTCTTACGATTATTAAATCACTTATGACTGCATCATAGCTTGGTGTGACTCTCTCCAGGACAAATGCTTTTCTCCAAGACATTCAGAGTACTTGGGATCCAAGTGCATGGATATTTTGAGGGCTGCTGACATGGTTTGGAAAAGCAGCTCCTTCAAAAATGAAACATTTAAGTGAAATGTGTATTTCCATAAACAATTGGACTTAATCCTTTGTGCAAAGGAAAACAAATGGAATCTGAATCTCTATTTTAAGTTTCTGCTATAAATGATAGTACCGAACTCAAGAGTTTTGTGAGATTTCATACTGAATATGTGAGCTGTTCATCAGCTTTATTAATATGTCACAAGCATAAATTCTGACATATATCAGAACCAATTAAACTTATTTTTGTACTTTTTATTTCTTGGAGACAGATTGTTTTGAGTTCAGAAGGGCATACAGTATCTAGCAGATCTGGTAATTCATTCAAATATGGGAGTAAAGCTCTTCTTTTAGTTCTGGCCAAAATTCCTCCAAGTTTTGTACAATGGGTTTGAAAGCTCTTATATATTTAAAGAAAATCCTTTCAACTCACTTTAGAGTCCTGCTTTATGTTTTGTATTGCTTTGAACTTATTACCTCTTTGCAATGTCTTGGAACATTAGTTTGGGAGCATTTAAAGCTAATGATTAAATGTATAGTAAAACAACACTTTGATGTTGCCAGAAGCAATTAATTTTCCCTATTTATACACAAAAGGTCATAAAAGACTGTGTTATGACAAACTAAATGATTCAGTGAATTCAAAGCAAGTTAACTGAATTCTAAAGAATTGTTACTACTTGGTGGAAAAAAGGTATCCATCAAGCCTTATCTTAAGTCAGAAAGCTGTGATTAACTTATGGAGTTTTGAATGCTTTTAAAATTAGAAAAGAAATTATGAATTTGTCAGCTGCAGAAAACCAGCCTGTAACGGATTCATTCAGAATGAAGCTTTCACCAAAAATAGCTTACTGGGTGTAGATAAATGAAGTTTATGCGCTTACAGAAGTCACTGAGAGAGACCGCATTTGCACATAAGCAACCTGACTATTGTATGTTGTGTGCACAGATGCCTGTTGAACTTTATTAACAAATGGAAAAATGTACTATATATTTTTACTTCTACATTTTTATAAGCAGAGCATCTCACACTCCATTGAATCCATGTGCTGGAGACAGCAGACAAGATTAGAATGTATATCATCCAGAGACAGGGACTGGAAGTCAGCTTCTGCAGTTTCTAGAGCTCTATCTGCCCATGAGTGGGCACACCATGCTTTAGAAGAGAGGAGGGACCCCATGTGTGCCCCAAGCACACACAAACATGCACATTCATGTATGAGCATACATGCGTCCTGTATTCTAAATTTGTGGACATGACTAAACATAAAGGAATCCTACACATTTAGCCATTTAAAAAAATTGGAAATTGAAAGAATGCAAAAGGATTAAAATATCATGGATTTAAGAACATAAAGGGCTTCTGCTTAACATAATTAATTCCTCAGTTTCCACTGAACTATAGAAAGCTTTGATTTCAGGCTAAATCTTCATCTTATTTGTCAGTTTAAGAAATATGTTTGTTACACTGTCTAAGAGATACACAATTTCTAAACACGACCCTGCACAGTAAAATATCTAAACTGATAATGGTGTGGGAACTAGCTATCAGGAAGAGAAAAAAACTGCCCAAGAATCATCCCCAAACTTTCTGATAAACTGAAGGCAATAATTTGGCTTTCCTCTTCCTTTCCCTTCCCCGTGACCCTTTATCGCCTTTTAGTCTCTTCAGAATAAAGCAATGAACTTCTGGTTTTTACAATGAGTTAAAGCAATTTGATGAACAGAGCTTAGGCTGTTCAACACATAGATTGTTTGCAGACCTCCAGAGCATTTATGGGTATTATTTTTATTTTAGAAGTTATACAGTCCTAGCAAGAACTTTTTCTTTGAATGCCAGGATCCAAGGGAAGAAAAACCCTGAAGGTTTTTGGGTTCAGTTCAGTTGCATTTGAGACATACTTGGGAATGCATCTCCGTATAGAGATGCCAGATGTGTAGCTCCCACAGAAAGTCCATATTCTTCCCAAGAGAAGCTAGAAGCTAGCAATATATGCCTGATCATCTCAATTACCATCAGGCATCTGGGTTTGGGTAAATAAGTTGTACCTGAATTATGCAGGCAGTCAAAACCTTAATAATCTCCTTAAACTTCATGAGAACATACGGTCTTTGGGTGATGAGGAAGTGTTATCTGTGAAATTTGCAGAAAGAAAACTAAAGAAAACAACCAACTGCATAAACATCTAGAAGGATGCCACAAAACACAAGAACTGTTTTTCACATTTCAATCCATCCAATGGAATTTCTAGCTCATATAGCACCCGTACAAGAGTGATAAGAGTGATAAAGAAAGAGCATGGGTTGAAATGATCTGAACAATCATAATCTAATGAACTGGTTCAAGTAAGGACAATAAATTATTAATAAGAAATGCTGGGAGAAAAATCAGGCCTCTGCACATAAATCTTGTCTCTAAAATATAGTTATATGTTAAACTCTATGTTAGATTTTTAACTGGAAACTACGTCCCTAGATCATCTTGTAGATATGAAAGAGCACCTCGTTTTCAGTTAATGGTCTGACTCTTTAGGATTTTGTGTAGAAGGTGTTGTCTGTTTTAACAACTTCTGTCTCTTTGATCATAAAACAAAGTATTACATTTTTTTCTTATTCATAGAGAAATCTGAGTCACTAACTGTTTAGATATATTTGGTCTCCTATAAGCTATTCCTTTTTTCTCCCCTTTAGATGTCACTACCAATATGCAACAAATGGATTCTTTGGGGTTCTTACCTAAGATGAGGGTGAATCAGGCTTCAGTTTTACTCCACTGAATATTTGATTATTTATTCAAAATGGAACAGCTTCAAAAATATTTTCCTTAAAAACGTTCAAACAAATCATCTTGACATTTCCAATATTTTTTTTTTTTGGCTGAAACAATTGGTCAAATCTGGTACAAATTTGCAGATAGTTTCCATCAACACAAAAGTGCATTTTTGAGCAAACAAAGAATTCTTCCATAAAAATTGCCTGGCTCTAATCAGAGCTGAGGCAATTTTACACATGCCAACCAGCAGAAAATTAGGTATTGGATAAGCAAGACTGGCGAGGATCTGGGTTCCACCTAAATCCCCTTGTGGCCTTCATCCAAAGTGATTAGCCCCAGGTCAAACAGAAAGCCTGTAGTGAATCAAGCAAATTAAATCCAACCCTCCTGAGCTATCGGATAATGCGCTGGTCCCAAGACCTCCCTTCTTGGAGGCTGGAAGGGAGGAGGTTGTTAAATACAAACATGAAGTAACATCCTGCTCTATGGAGGCCCAAGGCATTGTGTTCTGGAGAAGAGGCAGGGGATTATACGTGCCCCTCAACTAGATCTGCTCCAAGGGAACCAACAGCAACTGTCTCCACCAATGCCAGGAGCTGTCAGCTGTCAGCTTGGAAGGCCACTAAGGAGGTGTCCTGTTAGACTAAAGGACACTGAGCTGCAGTACAAAATGCTGTTTTAATATGAACTTGGAATTGAAGGGACTTATTTCCTTTAAAACGCTGTATAACAGAGTAATCCTTAGATTTATTTTGATTAGAAATCTGGATACCTTCTTGGCAGTGTTTATTAGATCTTAATGTAGCTCACTTGGAAAGCCAGATATTTTGCCTTCTCCTCCTTTGAATCACTGACCATTATTTTCTCTGTTAATGAATCTGGACAATTTTAACTGTCAGATTCTAATGTAACTCTCTGAATAAATTGACTGAATTGAAGTTGAACCCACCTCTGCGTTCAAGCTAAGAATGAGCCTGAACAGAAGTCTCCAAAGTTTCCTAAAACTTCAGGGAGTTTGTTAGTGGAAAACTGATTTTGAACCACTAAACCTATACTTTTGGTTTTATACTGATGTCAAGTCAAAAGAAGATTAAATTCCCACTGCAGCTTAGATGTGTTCCAAGGTGAATAAATTTACATCTGAATATTTCAGGGACAGCTATCACGGTCCTTGGAGCTGATTGTTCACATCTTCCTCCTCCTTTCCACACACCTTTATTTTGAAGCAGATTGGAACATCAACAACTAAAAATGTTTTCCACATCTAAGTCTAGTCTGAAATGAGTTGGTGCCTTAAGAAAAATAGAAGCATACTTCTGTTGCAGGAAGAAATTTCATTCTCATCAAAGCAGAAATTAATGCATATCTTATGTCTCAATAACTGCAAGCTTCTGAAAAGTGTTATCCCTGTGTCCATCCATTTGTTAGATGTGCATATATGTTCCCACTTGTAATTGTAGGAAATGCTCCCTATGCTCTGCAATACTGCATGTGAGTATAAAGGATGTCTTGGTGGTCTTTGGCCTTTCACCCACAGATTCTGAGGTATCAGTGAGAGAGAGAAGAGTGGGAAGTCCAACATTCAGAGCACTCTCCTAAAACAGATGTGTTTGTTTTATACGTATTTGTTTAATCTCACTGTCTGTGCTAAAGTGATAAACCCACATGGAAAAACACTTTGTGGATGTTTCTGGTACAAACCTGGCTTACAAGGAACTGAATTTGGGATTCTTGTAGACAGTGAGCAACCAGACCTGCAAGATAACATAGTGGTCATAGTGGTCATAGACACCTGCGCAAAAGCACACCAGGGCTTAATGAAGGTATCAGAGGTGGAAATAGCTTTTGATATTTGCATTTGGCTAGTTTATGTTCAAGAGGTAGAATGAATATTCATAACCAAAAGTCCTACAGCAAAAAAAAAAATCTGGTTCAAGTGCAGTGGAAAAAATAATTGTTTAATTCCAGCTAGTTCCAGATTTCTTTTCTTTCTCCCCTCTCACTGCTAGAATCTGAGTTCAGCTGTTGACATTTACCACCACAGCCCCACTGTGTCCTGACACAGGAAATATATCTGTGTACGTTAAAGATATGAAGAATATCCTAATCTAAGAATAATTTTTTTAAAAAGGATTTAGTTAATTTTCTAATTAAAGGAAAACCTAGGTCCATCAAGGTATTGTATTAGGGTAAAACCTAAAGAGATCTTCCTGATGACAAAGCAACTGATCTTGATACACTAGTAGTTAATAAAAAAGTGACAGATTCAGGTCCCAGAACTGAAACTTAATGAAGAAGGAGACAGATCTCTCCAGCTCCTCAGGGAAGGCAGAAAAGATCCACAGCTCAGAATTTCATAGAAAATTCTTTCTGGCTTGGTCAGGACTTCTCTGTGTGCTGGTTTTGGCTGGAGTATAGTTAATTTTCTTCACAGTGGCTGGCACAGGGGCTGTGTTGTGGAACCCAGGGTCGGTAACACAGAGATGTTTTGTTATTGTTGAGCAGGGCTTACACGGAGCCAAGGCCTTTTCTGCTTCTTGTGCTGCCATGCTGGGGAGGCAGCTGGGAGTGTGTGGGAGGGTAGAGGAGACACAGCCAGGACAGGTGACCCCAACTGATTAAAGGGGTAATCGTGCTGAGCATCGTGCTCAATACATAGAGTGGAGGAAAGGAGGAGGAAGAGGGGACATTTGGAGTAATGGATTCCATCTTCCCAAGCCACTGTTATGTGTGATGGAGCCCTTATGTCCTGGAGATGGCTGAACACCTTCCTGACCTTGGAAATCACTGAACTAGTTATTTGGTTTTCTCTGCTTGGGGTGTGGCTTTTGCTTTTTGTATTAAACTATCTTTACCTCAACCCATGAGTTAAACCATGACATTGAGCAAAACTTCTGGGACCAGAGTGATTATGGTGTTGACTATCACATTAAACTGAAGTCAAGCCCTGTTTTTTAATTGTTAACCTTAGTTATTTGATTTCGGAACATTTTTGCAAAGATTGTTTTAGAGATGCAGAAGTTTTCTTAGGCATCAGAGCATGCTTTCTGGCTAACATCATAATACAGCTTTTCTGGGTTATTCCAACATTGCCTGGGGCAAGCGTGGCAACAGGACTTTCAGGAACAACTGAGGACAGCTTCAAAGTATTACTCTTTATCTTGTCTTTTACACTTTACTTTTGCAATTAGATTATTCATTTTCTACCATATTTAGTAGATTAAGAAATTAAAATGTAATTTTTACTGCTTACAATGACAGATGATTTCTGTCACATTTACAACAACATTTAATGTGTCGGCATGGTTACTCTTTTGCTACATTGCTAACCATAAACAGTTACTGCAAACTAACCAAGTAATCTAGCTGAAGAAAAATATCCTTCTCCCCTTAGTTCCCCCATCCCCTTCAAACCAATGCACTTCCGCACAACATATTTCTCGGACAGATTCTACATTTTGAAAGGTCTGAAGCAAACTAAATTCATAACAAGCAAATTTCTTACTTCCTGAATTTGTCCTGCACAACTCAATAGATCAATACCACAGAACAGTGTTGGATTGAAGTACCTTTCTGCAGTGACACTTTGGACAGGATTTTGTTTGAAATTAAGACACTTAGATTTAGAGATAGGATTAAGTTCACTTAATATATTAGTGAACTATATATATATAAATATATTTTATATATAGGTTATACAATGCATATGTGTAAAACATATGTTTTTATCTTACTGTGGATATATATTTCTTTAGTTTGAGTACTTTTAGGGAGACATTCTTTACTGAGAGGGTGGTGAGGCACTGAAACAGGTTGCTCAGAGCATTTGGGAATGTCCCAAACCTGGCAGTGTCCAAGGCCAGGTTGGTTGGGGCTTTGACCAGCCTGTCCAAGGCAGAGGGGTTAGAACTAGGTGATCCAACCCAAAGCACTCCATGGTTTTATGATTCTGCTATACAGTCTTGAACCATTGTCCTAGGTTACATTGTAAAAATGTGCCAGAAGGTCTGTATTCTATCTCCATCTTCATGAACTGTTGAAACCAGGAGGGGCAGCGTTTTTCTTTGCCTCCTCCCCTGGACTATCTCCTGTTAATGGGCCATTAACACCTTGCCCCATGAGTCATAGATAACTCCCTCTGGGAGCCCTTTGTGTTTAATGGGCCATCAAGGACCCACTGCATGACTCATACAATGACATCAGGCCATTGTGAGATGCTCCACCCAGGGGGAGGAGCCAAGCATTCCCACCTGGATATAATGTGTGGATTGGGACAGAACGAGCAGCTTTTACCCACTGGTTTCCAGAGGACAGGAGCTACCAGACCTCTCTACAGGATTGCCACTTCAGCAAGACTACTTCATCTAGACTGCTGCCACCACCCTAACTAGCAGGGTATCAGGTTGTATTCTGACTTTTTCAGTGGTTGTTCTTTTTCTTTTGTACTACTGCATGTTTCTTACTTCTTCCTATTTAAATTGTATTTCTGACTTGGAGTCTCACTGGTTTTGCTTTCAAACCAGCACATCCATTCTCTAGTACAGCCTTTAATATTTTCCCTTGGCCATGGTGGGCAGGAAATGGGAACATACTGGTCACGCATCCCACCAGGACCTGCCAACATCTCGATATAAAGAGGCTGACAGCTTGTCTTCTGAAAAGAGGAATCAAATTTTTAAGCAACTTCTAAAGTAAATTCTGACTCCTGCTGTGAACTGAGGAGCCCTATCATCCCTTAAATGAGAACAAGAGGAAGCTTCAGCTGAAGATTAGCCTTCAAGGGGAAGAAGGCTCTGAGCACTGCAAGTGGCAAGCATTTCTGAAGAGAAAGGTAAGGCAGGAAATGGTGAAAAGGAGCAATTCTTCTTGTGGCAAGATTTGTTTAAAGGCAGGATAAGATGAAATTACAACCGGTTAGATCCATGGTAAGTCTCTTTTTTGAGCTGAGAGGTAGATTTGTTATGGGCTGTCTCAAGCAATAGGTTTTGGGGTATCTGCAATAGGTTGGGGTATCTGCAATGCCTTGGCTCTCTCTACCCTTGGAGCACTTGTGTTCAAGGTGTTTGATGTGTTGCACTAAGAGAAAGCTGGAATCACAGCAAAGCTCCTACTGGTACTCAGGTTTGGACATGTGCTGTGGGTGAAATTTTTAACAAAAATTCTCTATTGCCAGGAGTGGCAGATGGGGTCTTAAATGCTTGCAGGTCTTCTTGACATTTGTGCCTGGATAATTAGAAGTGTAGTAGGGTGATTTTTGAGCTTCCAAAAGAAACCTGCAGGTTTTCTGAGAAAGATATCAATAGCTTTGACTGCAGTGGGGGAACACTTCTGAGCACTGCTCAGAGGCCTCTGGGTGCACCAGCTCCAAAGGAACCATCTCTGTGTGAGACCCAGAGGTCTCAGATACTCTGCAGTCTTGATCCCCTGGCACTCCAAACCAATTAACTACTATATGAGAAATTGCATTTTTCTCAGGGACAAGGTGGAACCACGTGTCTGTAGTCACACAGGAAATAAATGGCAGAACTCAGAATGTGATCCTCCTTCCCAGCTCCTCAGTACTAAAGAATAAGATTTACCACTTTCTGAGGGTGCTTTATGATGATATTTACAGTTGGTTTTGGTGTACTATCTATCTGGAAAGAAATTAGACTCTACTATTTATAATAAGCAATTTAGGACAGTAATTGTTTCTAATATTTTGATCGGTTCTAAATATAAGTTTTAATGGGTACTGATTCTTTGTAATTAAGGAAACCTTCATCACTATACTGTTGTTTTAAATAAAGACCCAGCAAATGTGGATGTAACCCACTATCTGACAAAGACCAACAGCCTGATTAGGCAGCAATGTTAAATTTAAAACTAAGCCGGGATGTTTGACTTTATATGGGTTTTAGATGCATCTGCATCTCTGGAGAGAAGGGCAAGAGGCCTGGGACTGAGAGCAGTAAATCTTTAATTAAAGAACTGCTAACCATGCCTACTACATTTATAAATAACAAAACATTTATCAGAGCTTTTATCTTTTCTTACAATCATCAGGCTGTACTAGATGTTGACAAACTCAATGATTTATGCCTCAAATATTTTTTCATTACCAAATACCAAAGATGCTATTATCTGTGAAATCTGCAGCCTAAATCTTTGGGCTTTTGTTGCTCTGCCTAAGGAATATCGTGAGCCTTTCCCACAAGTCATTTTGGATTACGCTGGCCCAAGAGAAAAGATTAGGGCTGCATAATGAAGTTGCATGCAAATGGAAATGTGGAGTGGTTTTCCTTAAAAGTGGTTTTAAAAAGAATAAAAAGAAAGTAAAAAGCACTTTAAGGAATGTTTTAATTAATTTTAAAAACTAAGTTACCAGTTATCAAATACTAGATTTGTTCATTATATTGTATTCAAATGTTTGGATTAAATTTTTTTTTTCATTTCATGGCTGCTGGAAGGTCCTGTCATACATACAGACATACATATACATGTATACGTGCTTATGCATGTGTGTTAGATATAAAGCCATAGATAATTATACATAATTGTATCCTAAAATGGCTGTCATCACATTATGTAGGCTGCATGAATACACAGTGTCCTACAACAATTCCAGTATTCCCATTATTTTTATGTAGTGCAGTTAATATTCACCATTACAGGGAGTTTGACAGTAGTTTGAATACTGAATACTTCTGAAGAAAATTTATGGAATAGTAAATTGCTGTTTTTCTGTGTTCAACCTTTCTCTCTTTATCAAAACAAAGTTCAGACAGGACGTTTGCTATTCTGCATTTGTACTCTCTTGCCTTGACTAGCCTGTCAAGAGCAGGCTCTTGGGGTCATTCAGGAAATTTCAGTGGTTTTGATGCAACCACAATGTGTAGTTGACCAGATCCTTCAGAGAATGAGGGCAGGTAGTATCTGACATGTGTTCCAGATACTTCAACAAGTTTGAAGTTCTTCAGACCCAAGAGCATCCAGTGTGTAAGTTAATCACTGATATGTCCTCAGCTGTTGGTGAAAACAAAAATCTGTTGTAAATTAAAGTACTTTTTTCAATAGCTTTACGTGACTTTGCTGCTATTCAGACTGTCTCTGATGTGAGTGTTCATGTTGAGCTTTAGAGTATATTTTGTGTATGTTTGTAACTGACTTCTTCATTTGACTTTCATTATATCTGACAGGGAAATAAATGACTGTTTTATCAAAGCCTCTGAATTCAGCATTTTTCCCCAAATTGAAAATAGGCAATAACAAACCAGCTGAGATGTCAAACTAAACTTGCTTTATCCTGATACTTTTTTCTTTTGAGAGGGTGGAGTGAGGCGAAAAGAACATGAGTTAGAGTTGATTTTTCTATTTTACATTATGTTAAACTCCCAGTAACCTCTAAGAGAGAAAAATGTGTATTTTCAATTGTACATTCAGAAATTACTGTCTTGGATATACATGAAAAATACAAATGAGCTGCAGAGAAAGAAATATATATCTGGCCTTTCTTATTATAACTTTGAGTATCTTATAAAAAGGCAAATTAGTGAGAGTAATTAATGATGGGAATGTGGAAAGAGAATTTTCTTGCTATGCTCTTTCATAATTTCTAACCTTTCATGCATTTTTATTTCTCCTATTCTTTTTTGTGCCTTTCATATAGGACTGCTTTGTTTTAAGCCCTGGTGTCAACTAAGCTTAACACAACAGCTTGCTCACTTCCACCCCTCCCCAGTGGGATAGAGAATTAAAAATAAAATTTGTGGCTTGAGATAAGAACAGTTTAACAATTTTAAGCAAAGTAAAATATAACAACAGCAACAACAGGTATTTTAAAGAAATGTTTGATTTGTAAATACAATATGCTATGTTTTTTTGAGTGAATGACCAGTATAACAATGAAATCAAATTAATATGGTTTGCATTATTCTTTGGAAATATTATTGCCACAGACATATACCCTGGCTTAATCTAAGCCCTGTGTAGAACAAAAAGAGTGCACTGATCCTTGGAAAAATGTCCATGATGATAGGACAGCAAGCAAAATAAACACTCTTGAGATGAAGAATAATATGTATCACAGACAAGAAATATCTCAATATACTGCTTTCCTATTTAACACTGACATTGCTTGTCACTGGAGGATAGATAAATGGAAAAATCTGAAGGATTATAAAGAGATTTTAACTGAGATATTGCACACATTATGAGCTGTGAGAAGTCAAGAATATATTGATGGCAATGAAGGCTGACATCTCAGTAGCACTGCAGAAATTACAGGCATGAGAAAAACTTTCTGCTCAGAATGAAAGGGATGGATGGCCCTTGAGAGAATAAATAGCATAGTAAGAAGCAAAACAAGGGCCCTTCCTTCCACCAACATATTTATGTGTATCAGTCCTGGTTTCTTGGCCTTAGGCCCTAAAAAAATGGTTGAATATGTTTCTCAGCTACATGGGAGAGCTGGGAGAATAAGTGAGCACTAACACAATCACTGTGATGCAGCACCAGTTCACACTGATTTTACCCAATTAGGGGCATGGTGCCTTGTCATTGTTCACCCATATGTTTAAATTTTCAGAACAATTTTGTTGCAAGTCAACTAAAAGTTCTCCAGAACAATTCCTGGACATTGTGTGGGAGTTAAACCTGGCCCAGAAAGAGTCCTGCATGAGCAGTTTGAATGCAGCCACTCTCTTTGGACACCAGGTTTAAGAGTATGGCTGTGGCAGGACGGTGCCAGCTGGCCTCAGGGCTGGAGAATATTGACCTGGCAGAGGAAAGAGGTCTGTTCTGGTTTAGTACCTGCATGCAGCATTGGGGAGCCATGATCACTGCCTTCCTAACTTGTCCTGGAACACTGAGCATTTGGGGGAAACACTGAGGTCAGTTTAAGGCAAATGGAAAAGTTAGACACAAAAATCAAAACCATCTGGCTTCTTATGCAACACCTTGCCATACGACCAAAATTCAAGTTAGAAGGACCCCATACGTGAGTCCCCTTACCCGAGGAGCACTGCAGCCCTGAACAAAACCCAATATAGCATTAAGCTTTCTGCTCAGTCTTCTATACTTTCTGTGATTACTCTATAGAATTATCTATACTACTATTGTCCCATAGTGGGTTTTATTTCTCCCCTCTCTTTTATGGAATGAAGTATCACGGATTGCACTGATAACACTAATAATAAGTGTGATGCCTGAGGAGTAAGGAGGACTGACACATGACAGAGAAATACTCTGTATCTTCATCTCTATACTAGATTGGGACACAGCTGCTTTTCAGATTGTTGTGTAACATAGTGCACACAATACCTGAGGGGCTAAGGAAACAGTGTCCCTGAAAGACCATTACTTTGCCAGACAGGTACCCTTGGGGTTGTCTCCCCTTGGTCTTCCTCTCATCTCACTCTCTCTTTAGATCCAGAGCAGTCCTTCAGGTAATCTTAATGTTCTGGATCACCATTAATGATATCTTAGTCCAAACTGGCTCGTTTTTAGGCAAACTGCTGATTGGGTTGACTTGCTGGAGAATGATAGACTTCTGGTGATTTCTCGTTGACTTTCCAGAGGATAAAAGCTACAGGACTGACTTAATTTCATCATGTTCCTCTCAAGACCTCATGATGATCACTTGTACTTGAAGCAAACTGGGTTCAGAATATTTGGGATTTGTCCACTCTTTTTCATCCTTTGTCTCTCATGTCCATAGGAAGAGGCCTGCAAGGACTTCTCTGGAATATTTTGAGTCCAGCTCATTCAAGGGGCTAGTTCAAAGACAGAATAGATGCCAAGCAACAGGAGACCTCTAGGCAAGTATGTGCCTGAGGAAAAAGTTTAGAAAAACTCCCTATATTTGCTTTTCTTTTGGACATACATATTAGGGACTGGTGTGTTTATTGTTTGGGGTTTTTTATTCATGTCAATTGTGTGAACTGTCCAGACAGACATAAATTTTAAATCAGAATCAGCATAAACTATTTGATAAGGCTGGGCTTCTGTGATGGCATGTGATGGACAGGATTTTTAATGGAAGAATTATCTGAAGTCTGGGGCAGCCACCACCTCAGCACCTGTTGTACCCCTAGACTGAAACTCTTTTTGGTGCTGCCAGTGGATTCTGAAGTACCACTGTGAATCCAGGTCTTCCAAAGCTGGCCCTTGGATTCTGTCCTTTGCCCACAGCCTAGAGTAGCCAGGAAAGAAAAGTGTTTGTCTTGGAAAACTTCAACAGCTTTCACGATTGCTGGGACAATGTTATCACTTAACAACTCAGAGTTCTGCCTCTGATTGAGTGATGTAAGAATAGATTTTAGTTGCAAAATCTCTCCCTCCACCATTTCTGCTGCACACAGGCCTGAGGAGGATCCTCTGCTTCTCCTGACAGCTTGAGTCATGTCCTTGGATCTTGGTCAGCTCTTATTCCAGGCCAGGCCTTTGGGCTTCCTTCAAGGCAGTGAATCTTTATAAGCTTGGCTCATGAAAGGAAGCCACAGGATAAATCCATGTATATGTGTTTCCTGAGAGCGGATTCCTGAAGAAGCAGAGAGGTGCAGCATCTGGACCTGGCAGAGAGCTGTTCAGCAGAGCCCGGCAGACTGCACCAGCTGCCTGGGTGTCTACAAGCTGCCAGATTATAGAAGACCAGTCCAGAAATCTGGCACTGAAAGATCCAGCCCCTTTTTTGTAATTACTATGCTTCCCCAGCTGGTTTTCCCTCTTATGTTGGTCAATAACTACACAAGTTAGTCTATGTACAAATGTGTCACCTGAGCTTATGAGTCTTATCCTTACCAAGGGTGAAAAAGAGAACTGTTAGCTGGGACATTCAAGAGCAGAGTACTCATGTGTTTTACTGGAACTGTTTCAAAAGTGTGTAGAAATGGAAGACAGACACTCTAGGAAGCAGAAGTATAGGTTAAACCTCTCTGCATGAATTTTAAATAAATATTTGTCAGCTGACACTCCTCCTTCTGAACATCTTTCATTCTGAATAAATGCTGAGGAAAAGGAGGAGACAGGCAGAAAAACAGGGGCTGACTGGTAGAAAACACACTTATCGGGTGTGGGAAACCAAGGCTGGAAGGCTCATAGATCTAACTGAGTTAAAAAGATGTGAATAGCATTGGCAAGAGCAGCTGAACACTTGAAACTAGACCTCAGTGGGTTGTGAGGGCCAGAATACAGACTGGCAGCTGGGCAGTGTTTGAAAGAAGGTAAATCTTCAGACACCAGTATGGCGTGCACTTCACAGATAAATTAGAAAAGGGCTGTGGGAGGCTGTACCAGTTAGAAGAGTGTGAGCTGAAGGCATGAAAGACTCTGTGAGAAATTTTCTTCACTTTAGCTGTTATTTTTATTGCATGTCTTGAATGAAGAGAATTGGGTGAAGAGTATGCTGGAAAAGGAATGAGCAGTGAGTGTGGGGAACAGCTGGAGTGTTTCTGACATACACTTCTTATACTTGCCACCCTATTTATGGGGGTGTAGGAATGTAGAGGGGAAAAAAAGTTTACAGCTTTAATATTTCTTGTGAGCAAAATCCATACAGGATCCATACTGGAATGTGAGTGCGGAGAACAAAAGGATGTGTCTCTGTGCCAGTGTGTGATTAACTTGAGTGCAAGGTTTGTCTATACTATGATTTAAAGTTGCTGGACTCTTTTCCTTAAGTGTTCGTTTTATACAGATGTGGATAAAGCCTTTCCAGCCCAAACATTAAATACGACTTTTAGAGGAAAAATAACTATGCATTTATTTAAATGGATTGGGATTTTGTTTTTAAAAAGTAAATATTTATTTAATTTTGTTATTTAGTGTTAGACCAAAAATTAACACACAGTCTGTTGCAAATTGTATTCCAGGTACAGGTAATTTTTCTTCTGGCATATAACCAAATATTTGGCAGAATGAAGACTTATCCTGCCATCTTTAGCTGGGCAATGGAGGTACAAACATTTCCTTGATATAAGTGGAAATGAGGGGAGAAGAAAAGCATTGAGCCTTTTGCTCACAAACCTCTGTGGGATAATATACAAATCATGTCCAAGTCCATGCTGCATGTCAAGACATTTATAGCTTGGTTCATGCTGAGACCATATGTCTGTGTTTCATCAAAAAGGAGATTTACAGTTGGGTTACAGACAGGAGAAAGGTGGGTATCGCTCTCAACTGGGGATGTGGGTGGGGGGAATATCCAGATTTGGCACAACATCTCGCCTTTCTCCCTATGTCTGATGTGGGATCACCGTGTAGGAGGAAACCTGGTGCACTGTGAGGATACCTCATGAGACAGAGGGCTTGAGGGATACAAGCTCTATGCCAGAGCACTGAAGATGTGAGGACCTCATGGTTAAACAAAGCCTGTTGTGATGTTCACCAGAGCTGTGAGAGATTCTGTTGAGAAGGGACATCTAAATGGAAGATTGAGCTGGCAGCAGAGTAACTTGGTCTCCAGTTAGCATAGCTTCTTGAAAGAGAGTCCCTCACCAACTTTGTGCTGTGAGTCCTCAAGGGATAGGTATGCCACCTCCTAATCAAGCTCACAAGAGCCAGAAAAATTAGCAAATACGAGAAATTCGACATTCATGAGAAAATTGCATGTTTGAGTCTTCATCATTGCCATCATAAAGGGATGCTGATCTAAGTAAATGCAGTGATAAAGACTTAGACTTGCCATAAATGTGTAGTTGTATTGAATAGTCAGCTCCTGCTTTGATGTGATAACCAGCTATAGAAACATTTCAAATTACTTCTATAAGGAAAGTGCGTGATCAGCTGCAAAAGTAAATTCAGACTGTTAGAGCTTTTTCTCATTCACTGTTCTTAAGCATCTGTGCAGTCAAAGATCTATGAAAAACTAGTATCTGTCCAGAAGCCACACTTCATTTGTTCAAGAGAGAAATTTTGTTTGGAGATTAAATTGGTATAATTCTGAAGCACTAAAGCCAATAGTAATTTTGCAGATGATTTGCATGGGAACATGACAAGGTCTTTCCCAAAGACATAGTGTATAGTTTTTGTGGTAGAATAATCATGGAAAAGACAAAACAAAAACTTAAAATAGTACTCTCCTTAAGTCAAGTAATTAACCCATAACTCTTTGAACAAATCATAGGTCAGATTGAAGAGAGAACATTTTTAAGAGCTAATAATTTAGGAAAGATTTAATCATTTGAATGGCTAACATCAATCTTTTGAACACCAAATATTTGCTTGAAATGATTTACAGACAACAGTTTTCCTAGTTCGATAACTGATACATCATCACACAATATAAATAATGATATTTAAAAGTAAACGTACAATCACAAATACCAGCACATTATTTTAGAATGCAAGTAATAGGATTTGATAAAATAATAGTACAGAAGTTGTGATGTTTTTGTGTAGTTAGAAGTACCTTTATTCTCTAATACAATTAATTTTACTCTTTATTTACTCTTGGGATAAAAAACTTACAGTCAGAATTGAAGATTAATGTAGGATAATAACACAAAACGGGGGGTAAAATGTGGTATCAGTTTGTGTAATGGCATGTTACATGCAGCTGTTTTGCATTATATTACCTTTTTATTGATGTGTCCAGAATTTTTTTTTCTTACAGCTTAAACATATGGGGGCTTTTAAACCTACCAAGTATAGCAAATTGCAGATGAATTGGTCCATGAGGATGGTTTTAAAAAAAGTCTCTTAAGGTATATTGTTGAAATTATAACATGAAAAACCAGAGGTACTGGAGGAAACTTTGACTTACTGGAATTCCGTTTAAACTACTGTAACAGTAGTCATATTGTGCAGTCAGTCTATTCCAGCATTTGTTTCTTGATGAGACTTTTACTTAAACTACTTAGAAAATGCTAAGAAATAAGTATATTAATAGCTATTTAATGTAGTTTTCAAACAATAATTCAGGCCCTGTCTTCCATGCTAAAAATTATGAATTTTTTACTCAGATTAACTAAAATATACATACAACCCTGCAGTAAAAATGAGCATTAAAGACAGGGCATTAAAGACTGTTGGGTAAATAAAAATTGTCTGGTAACCTTTTCCATAATATTTAGTAGTAAATCAGATGTGTTTTACCTTGATTGTGTCAAAATGGTGGGCTGGCATTAATTGTATTGGGATGTGGCTGTATTCTAGTACTAATAAAAGCAAATCCTCGCAAAAGGCATTCTGACTTGCCTTCCAAACTGGAAGCCTGCCCACTAAAATGCTGTAGTTACAGTTATAGAACCATATAATTTACATTAATTGGTTTTCCTTTCTGGATTTTACTGGCTGCTGCTGTTTTCCTGAAGTTTCATTTTCTACAGGAATTACAGTGTTCTATAATGCAGTAAAGAAATAAGATGTACAGTATCAGTACAAGAAATGCAAAGTTCCAGACATTTATTTTCAGCACAAGTCAAAACTGATTTGTAGAGGATCACAGATAATCCTTTACTTTACTACCAATCCCATTTCATGAAGTCCTGTAGGTGCCTTGATATTTATGTCATCACTATATTGGTTATTGATGCTACAGGATTAGAAATTTCTGAGGGTTCCCTTCCCTATTGCACAAGGGTAATGAATTTACAATATGAATAAAGGTGACACCTAACTTAATAAGATATGAAGCAATTTAATTTCACATTTTTACATTTTTAAGATAAATATATGCCTCCTATTTTACAGATGTAGCAGTATATATTTCACAGGTCATTTTTGCATTTTAAATAATAAAGAATAATGCAGTATTTGTTTCTCAACCAGTTGGCATTACTCTGATGCAACAACCCTCAGTAAAAACTATTTTGAACTTCTCTGAAATGTTGCACAGCCAAGTGATGCATGATCTAAAACAGGCCAAGAAACACAGGGTCATGCTCTTGCTACCAGAGATATGCTAAGTACTGCTTTAATGGCTGATTGTATGACTATCACATTCCATTTGGAAGTCCTTCTAATTGCTGCCAGATTTCCAAATAGACAGTAGAAGGAAGAAAGAGACAAAAATTCTGTCCGAAAGGTTTAATAAAAAGCAAAGTAAAAGTAACCTGCTGTCAGAGAATGAGCATCCATCTGAAGTTCAGTTTAGCTCTGAACAAATAACTGCTGTTTACAAATACTGGTAATAGTCTGTAGCACCATGGAAAATACAGAACCACAGAGTGATTTGGGTTGAAGACAACCTTAACGTACAGAAATTGTATGTTTCTGTCCTGCAGACCTTGATAGTCCAAAACTCTTGCTTAAGACAAGTTTACCATTTCAACTTCAGGGAAAATCAATTACTAGGAAGGACAGGAAAACCAGAAACATGAATATTTATTGTGGCAGAACATGTCATAAAGGTATGATTCTTGTTATTCTATAACTTATTTGAAAATCAAGAATCAGAAGAAATTGTTTTAAAGAGACTATACATTGGGCAAAACCCTATACGTCTTTGGTTTTGAACAGTAGGAGTATGATTTATATTTATTGTTCTGTGACTCCACTTCTGTGCTGCAATACCATTATTTTAAGTCAGTGAAAAATTACAGTGACCAAGGGGCTGAACAAACCTGATAATTGCATGAAGCTTAATAGACTAATGCTCTGAGACATCCATTCTCTCCACCTGCTGAGTTAGGCACTGTGTCAGAAGACACTTGATGGGCATCCTTAGATACTTGAAATATTTGCTGCTTTCCCTAAGCTCAACTTCTACCTAAGTTATATCTGTGGATGGAGATGTAGCCATCTCTGGATATTTTCATATATCTGATATACAGGAAATGTCTCATATAGATGGGGTGAAATCACTTTAAAGGTTATTTTCTCTATTTGTGCATTACAGAAAATGACTTAGATTTATAATCTAGAATAGACCAGAATAAATACCTTTAGATATTTAAAGATATGTAAGAAAAGACTACTTCTGTTTTACTCTAGGTTCTCTCCCCGAGAGTAGAAAATAGAGTATAATTTTAGGACAATGTGAAATTTGCAGTATAATCTATCCAGGCTTTTGTAAATCTAGGCTTTCCCATTATGTTCACCATGTAACCTTAGTGAGGATTAAATTATTATCAGATTTATCAAGAAGATGCCCTTTTTTAAAGAAAAAAGGGTTTTACTTAGTGGGCAGGTAGATCTTTTTTTGGAATTGAATGGATGCTTTAAAAGGAAAACACTTATTTCTACTTTTATTAGTCATCAGATACCTTATCTTCTGAGTGCTAAAGTTCCAGGAGGGTATGATACAGGACACAGAACCTTTCTCAATATGGCTCCTTGGGTTGTTAGTTTTCCTATCATATGACCACATTCACAGTAGGTATAGTATCTCAAGCATATCTGTGCCCCTCCTAGTTATACATGGCAGATAAGAATGACCTGGAAGGCAATGTGGACAGCTAAATTTATGAAGACCACTATCTGACTTTAAAACATCTGTCTGAGGACCCCACCAAAAATCCATTGTTGGCTGGCTGGCTGGCAATTACATACAAACATGCTGTACCTGTATGTCAAATAAAAACCAGCTGCAAGATCACTGGTGCTGATTCATCTGCCGAGCACACCACAAGCAATTCACTTGACTTATGATGAGATAGAGTTGAGTTGCGTGATGGAGAAACAAGAACAGTAAATCGGCTGCCAGTCAGCTATGCCTTTAACTGGATGAATATCCTTGGACAACACAACCACATGTGCTATTGAGCTATTACCTACCCACAGGATCTTCAAAAGGTTGAAGGAAATAAACTACTGAAATTGTGTGCTGTCTTTCACACAGTTAACTGATCAGAAATTAGCTTTTCAAAGGGTCAAGAAAAGCATATGTTTGCATCAATATTTACAGACATCTGCACCATTTTAACGGTGCAGATAACCATTGCATCTGTTTGTGTTGGCAAACACAGACCTGTCTTGGTCTGAGCTCTTTTGGATGGCAGTGTAAATCCTGCTGGGCTCTTCACCTCCATGGACTTAGAGGATCACAAATCACAGATGAGAGCAAAGGTCAAAGCCACAGTATTTCAGAGGTCTTAAGCTGAGCATCTCAAAATCTCTGCTCCTGAACCCTGTTCAAGTTTTTCTGTGTTAAAAGTTTGGGAAAATGCTTTTTCCACCTTTCTTGTGCTCAAATGTTAATCAGTCTCTAACTATAACCTATGAATTAGGTAACCAATATTCCACTAGAACTCAATACAGTAACCCTCAGCTCAAAAGAGCTGTCAGTGACTCCAGGCAAGAGTGAGAATGGAAACCATTAAAACTATACCTTTTATTGCTAAAAGTTGTAGAAGAAATATGAAATTTAATTATGTCTGTTCTAAAGGAAGCCATATGTCCAGTTTCTCTTGTACTAAGCCACACTGAATGTGCTCAGAAACCAGTATGTATTGTATTTACATATCATGGTATCCTTGTTATCTTCAAAGGATTTGGGTTTATGCCCTGAAACTCCTAATCTGTAGAACCTTTACTATCTCCTTTGGGAACAATTCTTCTACTAAACAGAAAATGTTATCAGGAAGTTATTTTTCTTTCACTCATCTTCCTCTTAAATGTTATATTTTTTAAAACTAGCCATTTTTTTGGTTTGGTTTGGTTTCAGGTTTTTATTGCTCTCCTAAATAACTTCTATTTCATTAACTATGCTCATCCTTGGAATGGACTCTTCAGCTACTGCTTCCCTTAGCTATATATGTTAGAATTATTAATATTTAAAAGGTTAACTTTTCTTTCCCACCCTCCCCTTGTTTTTCACACTGTGCCTCTTTATACCACCAGGCTAAAGCCAGGGCTGAAACAGAATTGTTTAAATGCCACAAGTATTTACAATGTCTGGAACTTTCTGAAATACTGTGAGAAAGCCCGTTCTTGTGAGACATCCAGCTCAGTCTTAAGATTCAGATAAGATCAGGATAACAATCCAAATCTTTTAGTGATATTTATCCACATCTCCTGATATTTCTTCATCCTTATTAAAAAGAAATATATATTACATAGTATATGCATCACTCTGATGCATTTTGTCCTCCCATTCTTTTTCATCCTATATCCCATTTAGTTGAGTTCAGTGTCCTTTAGCATAAATTGAAACAGTTTAGCCTGCTGTTCTTGATTTCAAGATTAAAACAAAAAAAAAAAAAAAACCCGTAAAAAATTGTAAGACTATGTTCAGACTCAGAAGATATCCACTTTAGTTTCTGAGATGATATGCAAGTCACTGTCTTCACAGTCCCACTCTGGCTTTCTACTCAATTCATACTCTTCCACAGCTTCTTCTGTAGCTCTGATGTCTAAACCTCCCTTGCTTAGTAACAGAGCAGAACTTGGCCCGTTGGAATCATATCTATTGAATTTTGGCAGAAGACCCACCAAAAAAAGATGGTTTTTATAAAAATGCAGCACAAAATGAGCACAACCACCCCGAATTCTATCTCCCATGTAAACCAATCTACAGTGAAGAGGCTGTGATCATCTTCCATTCTTCCCCACTGCACACATCTGGATAAGCAATTATGAAAATCAAAATCATGAAAAAGTCCACATTTTATGCCTGCTTAAGCTGTCATATCTCAAACATTGTGATGCCTTGCACCGTATAAATGTCAGATGCAATTGACAATGTAGGTGCATTCATGAAAAGCACCTTAGTCTATTGACATTTTGAGGGGAAAAAGCTTCATTTTAGAAGACAAGACTTTCAGAACAACTGACAACTATATAAAATTATGTTTCATCTGCATTTGCCACCATCAGTATGCCAGTGTCCTGTGGGGAGCTTGTCTGGTTGCTTTCCCTTTGGCTGTTACAAGTATTCTTTCCAAATGATATACTTTTAGAGTCGCCACATGGGCCTGATCTCCACTACTTATTCTTGGCTGTGGCGGCCCCTAATTGTGCTTTGCTTTCAGTTACAGTTTGCCCGACCCCCCCCTCCTCACCCCGTTAATTTTCCAAATTGGTTTCTCCCGACAGCCCTGGTTCGGTCTCCCTCACTGTCTGTTACTCCAACCCCTCCCCCTGTTCCAGAACCTTCCCTGTCAGTCGCCACATGGGCCAATCCCTGAAGTGTCCACCCCTTGGAATTCCCCTAATCTTCGATGCTCCATTGGCCCATGTTACCTCTGTTTCTCGGCCCTCTGTTGCCATTTGTCCCTTACCCTTGATGTCATCCCCAGCCTCCGCCCTTTCTCCTCCCCACCTGCTCCTCCGTTGGATGCTGCCTTGTCCCCTCCCTCAGTTCTGGCTCTGTATTTAAGTTGTTGCGCAGCGTTGTTCTTCCTCTTTGCTCCCTGGATTCGACTGGGTGTGGTTTGTGTTGTTCAACTGCGTCCTGGAGCTAAGATCCCTCCTTTCTCCTTTGCCCTCTTCTTGTCTGCAGTTCGCCACCCCCACAGTGAGCAGGCGCTCGCAAGGCTGGGCAGTCAGCGCTGCCAGGTCCTACCCGACCCACACATCGTGTGACCCTTTTGGGGCACCTGGGTGGGCACCACTGGACACCGCTGCATAAAAAGCCAAAGCTCCGGAGGGGCTGTGACACTTGGCAGCTTCTCTTTGTGCTGAAAAAAAGCGAAAAAAATAACATATAAGTTATCCTTTTGTGTCTTGTTCCCTTATAATACATTAT
Source organism: Bombycilla garrulus (assembly GCA_013400315.1). NCBI lineage: Eukaryota > Metazoa > Chordata > Aves > Passeriformes > Bombycillidae > Bombycilla > Bombycilla garrulus. The sequence continues at coordinate 198,934 of VXBU01011881.1, forward strand.
ACTCTATCTTATCATAGCTTCCAGAATTGATAGAAGCTGTATACCCTGTGTTCTTATTTAGCTGCTAAAAATTATTAGAAGGGCCTAACCTGTGTATACAGTGGTATCTTTCCACTGTTTTTCATTGAAAGAGACTGGTCCTCATAAAGATAATTAACTTAGCAGAAAAACCTGTGTCAAACTTCATTTGCTTTTTTTTCCCCAGTGGTACATTATACATTTGTCTGGTCTCAATAGCGTCCAACAGATTTTGAATATTAGGTGATAAAGGCAAGACCTCAAAATGTTTGAATGTTCATTTCAGACAAACGCTCAGAAATCTGGCTGCCTGGCATATCTGCTAAGTCTATAAAATAACACAAGTAGAAATTTAATTTTAGCAGTGTTAACATGAGATCTCTGGTATATTGCAATTCTCATTGAATTTTTTTTATCTTCTTTCTGTGTCTTTTCTTTGCCTTCATGTAGAATTTAGGAATTTGCAGCTGTGTTTTGGGTGAAGGCTGTTGAGCAGAAGGGGCTTCTTTCTAGGCTTGATCCTCTAAAGCTCAGGCCAGACTGTGATCCTCAAATCTGTATGAGAGGAATCCCTTCTTTCAAATTCCCATTCTTCCTGAGAAAAAGAGGAATTAACAATTTCAGCAGAACCTTTCTTTCCCTCAGAAACACTTTGGTATAGGCTCTTCATAGGTTAGATGACGTATTAGCACACTAATTTTTATGTGCACCAATCAATTTTGGCATTCACTTTTTTCTAAGGTCCAAACCCACCAATTTAGGGCCAAAAAAAGTCCTTTGTAGTTCAGCTCCACAAGAAGCACATGGTTTAAATACCAAGTCTTTTTTAAAGATGATTTTTCTCATATGTTTAAAAGCATGGCTTGGACCACATCTACAGGGAACAATTTGGAGCCTGTTAATAATGAAGAAAACACTCAAAGGTTTCTCAATAAGAAAGATGGTGCAGACACATCATGTACACTCTTCCAAAATGTGGATAGGCCTTTTATTTGCCAGTATGATGAGAAGTTTCTATATCATGCTGTTGCTTTGTCTTGGTTTCATCTTTCAGCTCCTCATCCACCATTTTTTGGGACACAAAACAGCCCAGCCAGTACATCTGGAGACAAGGGCTTGATTTAGATGAGAGAAGAGTCATTCAGATTCCTGCTGGAGATGGCCACGCAGGACTTCAGAGGAGCAGGAGCACCAGTAGGCCGCTTCCAGTGGGCCAGTGGAAACTTAGGAAATTTAAATGGGTTCACAGTTTCCAGAAATGAATTCCCTTTGTCATAAATCATGTAATGACACAGACACAGGTCCTGATTTAAAGGATGTTTTATTTTTATTTGTCTGGGGTTGCCAACGTGTCTTTACTCAAAGATGAAAATTTATCTTTTTTTACTAATTCAGAACAAATACAAAAAGAGATCGTTCTTCTACAGCTGTGATAAAAAACTATCTAATATATTACATAGGAGAAATTGCACAAGTAAATGCAGAGATCAGAAGTTAATTAGTAATCTAAGAATCAATTAGTTAATCACTCTTATTTGTTTGAGAAAGGGGTCCAAAATCCTCTGTCAGACCTAAAATGTACTGTGTAATGCATATTTTTAAGGACATGAGTAAACACAGCCCATGGTCCAAACAAAAACCACAAAATTATGTATATAAAGTAATTGTAAGGAAAAAAGAGCTGAATTAAAGGAATAGTAAAAGCCCCAGGCACTGTGGGGAAAGCATTTAATATTTAGTTGTTCTGACTGATAGCATGCCAATGAGTGAGATAGTTTTGTTCAGTTTAGCCAGTGAGTGCAGGTTTGCTACAAGTGAAGGAACAAACCACAGGCACATGTATGTTCACCAAAATTGGCACTAATGTTGGGTGTCATACAGGATTCCAAATATTCCAATGAAATAAAATTAGAAAAATGTACTCATTTGATTGCACTAATTTTCTGACATACGTCTGTGCCAAAGCACTTTCTTTGAAACACTTTTTAATTGTTCAGAATTGTCTTTTCCATTATCCAGAAGTGAATTGACACAATCTTGGTATCAGCTGAAGAGCTCAACTTCTTCTGATCTGCTGAAAGAATCAACAATTTGAAATAATTAGCCAGTATTTTGTGACCTGATTTTCAAAGAGGAGCAGTGAGCTGGATATGCCATGAGGGAATTCTTTTTCAATTCAGGAGTCTTGTGCAGGGATGACTTCTACATAAAATACGTAGCTTTTTAGCAGACACTGAAAATAACAATTCCTCAGGGAAAAAAATTCTTTTTCTGTTTTTCCGATTTTAAAGTGTAGCTTCATGTTTCACGGTTTACCTTTATTCCAAACCGTCTATTTCATATGCTTCAGTTTAAGGGTAATTAAGTAAATGTCTACAGTGTGGAACCACTCAATAATTGAATGCACACATTAAATTCTGTCTGGTGGGCCTTCAAATGTAATCCATATATCAAATTCTACATAAAGTTTGAATGCACACCTTAAATTCTGACTACTTAAAACTTTGTATATGTGTCCATATGCATTAGGTACACAGAGTAAAGGGTTTCTAGTATACGGATGTCTATCCTATACTCAGAAACTTCCATACAAAACAAGGCAATAGCAAAGCCTGTAAAGGGTTTTTTGGACACTTGCTGCTCTTCCTTCTACGATGTAGAATTCTCTGCTGGAGTGGGATTAAAAAATAAAAAAGTATAGTGGATATGTGATTTATATTGTGTCCGTAGAACTGGTTGTAACAAAATTGTTGTCAAAGAGGAAGGGATTTCAGGTTTGTGGTCTGTTTTGGGTTTTTTTGTTGTTTTTTTTTTTTTTTACCAAAAGGCACTCAGATTCCAGAATCAATTAATCTTCTCTGGGAGTTCATACAGCAGCCAGATACACTCAAATGAGTTTGCTCTGTCCTCTGGTCTCCTATAGCTCCTCCTGGCTCCATTATGTGCCTGGGCTTTGACAGGAGCAGCCTTGGCAGGTCCTTGATGAAAATGCAGTCTTAAAGGAAGCTTAGACTTGGTTCATTACTAGCCTTGAAAGAAAGAAAGAAGTTACATCTGGAGATTGCAGAAAGGCTGTAATTCACACTGAAGATAAAGTTGGATGTATAACATAAATAGAATTGGAAAGTTTGTGTTGTTTCAACAGATTGGTTTGTTAATGTATGGCCTGATGTAGCCAGCTGTATATAAATATATATACACACACATGTATACACATAGATATGTATATACTTCTAGACATTACAAATGTTAGAATGACAGAGTCAATCCTGGAAGTGAAATTCAAATTAAAAAGACACACTTTTGTCCAGCTTCTTACTGTAAAATATAAAGAAAAGAACCATCTAAAGTAATAAGTCTTTCCCTGTTAGTAGTAATTATATCATTTTATTATTATTCCTCTTTATTTACTACATAAATGTCCTCATTAGATATTGAGTCTTATAATGTTTGGAAGCCTGGAAGGAGAAATTTCTGACCTTGAGGGACTGAGAGCTCCAGAAAGATTATTAAATTTGGAGAAGAAAATAATTTACAAAGTAATGTTATGGCTATGTGTAAAATGTTCTTTTATAGTCCATCTGAACACTAACACCTCATTTGCCAGCACAGTCCCTGAAAATCTGCCTCAACTGTAAAGAAATAAAAGCCATACCAGACCCTGCAAAGCCAGAGCTTAGCTCACCATACAAATGTGTGCTTAAATACAAAAACTTACAAAAAATTTCCCAATCAGACATGAATGTGTAGGTTTTAATACTGAAAGTTTAATAAGCATTTAAAAGCTGTTTTGTATGAACTTGTAGGAAACGCTCACTTTAGGCTTAATGACTTTTCTCTAATTAAATTTTCCATAATTTATAGTAGATGAAGGTCCCTTACTGACTGTCCTTTACTATGTGGTCATGCCTTACCTTGTATCTATCCAAACATTCTTTTGAATTATCTAACTGTTAAACTGTTTGGTGTCAAAATGTTTCTGGATTGGTACTTAGAGTTTTATGATTCTTGCTTAACATTGGTTTGCAGTTTCTCTGTACGTAAATACTTCAACCTGCATTAAAAACAGAGCCTTAATCTACCCAAGTTGCTTGGGGAGTACCTTTCCCTGTTCATAGGACAAAAAAAATCATTGTTTTCTCTGTGATTTAAAGAGTTGATTTATAAAGGTTTACTTTTAAAGCTTCTGTTTCAAACGTGCTAACTCCAGAGTTTTTATATATTGCCCAGATTTACTTATCCATGTTTACAGTCTGATTTATAAACTGCATGCCTTCTGACTCAGCAGGAATCTTTGATTTAGTACAATACATTAAAAATAACTTTTTTAGTAGTTCAACATTTAACTGAATTCAGAGAAATTACAAATGAGTGTATGCATAGTTCTTGTTTCTGTTCTATTTTGGTTTTCTCTTTTAGAATTTTTATATAGCAGAATATAGAAGAAGAAAGTTACTTTGAGGATGAGGGAACTTCAAAAAGTGAGATTAACCAAAGCCCTCCAGTAATTAGAGTTTCTGGGTTTTGAATGTCAGTAAAAGCAGGCTTCTAAATCCCCTAACTACATTGGAAAATACTACTTTTTACCTCTGCATTTGAATAAAGCCTTTTCTGTGTATTCAAACAGATGCACTGTCTGAGCTTCCAATTTGCTTCTGAGCCATAAATATTTTGCAGATAGTTTCTCCAACTGGGGTTATATACACATCCTTAATTCTCATTATTGGCATAAAATGCCAATGACAAAGATGTCTGGGATGTACATTTATGTTAAGTGGTTTAGAAGAAATAATAAAGAACTTCCCAGAGTAGAGGTAATACCATATTCTCTGTTTTCTGTACACAAAGGTACAAACATAGTTACTCAGTGCATGAATTATCTACAATCATCTATTTCTCTTTCTGTTTACTAAATGGAAACTTCAAATCTTTAGGATCTGCTTACAGTTTGATATGTTCTGTAATATGAATGACTAAACCAACTTTTGGGGAGTAAAGCTTTCATTAACTTCATGTGAGAATTCTTATTCCACAACATTAATTCAGTTTTAGGTCACTGATATGTGAATAGGAAAAAAAAAAAAAAAACCAAAAAAACCCAAAGAAACAAACAAACAAACAAACAAAAAAATAATAAAGCCATAAGAAAGCAGTTCCATTTTTATATGAGCTACACTGGGATTAAAAAAAAATTTCACTGTGTTCCTGGTCTGCTCACATTTCCCTTGTGATGCATTTTGCAGACAAATCTGAGTAAAAATGGGTGGCCAGGGCGACTGTACAGATAACCAGATAAGGTAATTTTGTTGCAGCCAGGAGCAAAGAATCAGAGAATCATTTAGGTTGGAAAAGACTTTTAAGATAATTGAGTCCAACTCTTACCCTGGCATTTCCATGGTCACCACAGTCCTTGCCCATAAGAGTTACATCTCCAGGAATGGTGATTCCACCCTGGGCACCCTATCTCAATGCTTCACAATCTTTTCAGTAAATACTTTTTTCCCCAATATATAATCTAAACATCCCCCAGCACAACTTGTCCTAGAGGTTTTCAAAACCAGGCTGTGTCCCCTGACCTTTTCAGATTGTCTGAGACTGTCATCACTATTTATTGCCCAAGTGCTGTGCGGGCAGCAGCAGTCACAGCAGAATCCAAGAATAGGGCAAAGGGAACAAAACCCTTTGCACTGCAATTATTCCTCAAGAGATACGGAAATTAAAAGAGAAAGCAGATATGTGAGAAAATGTGTGTGTTTTTGTAATAATTCAGAAATTAAATAGAACTATTTGGTAATATCACATGTAGTGACAGAAAAGGGGGAAAAGGCTTCACACTGACAGAGAGCACATCTAGAGTAGAGATTAGGAAGAAATTCTTCCTTTTGAGGGTGATGAGGGCCTCAAATGAGGGTTACGAGTTGCCCAGAGAAGCTGCAGATGCTCCATCCTTGGAAGTGTTCAGGGCCAGGTTGGATGGGTCTTGCAGCAACCTAGTGGAAGGTGTCCCTGGCCATGGCAGGGAGCCTGGAACTACATGATCCTTAAGGCTGCTTCCAATCCAAGCCATTCTATGATGATTCTATGACTTTAAGAATCATAACTTAGTTCAGAATGTCAGTAATGAAGTTTAAAAAAAAACAAAGATTCCTGAAAGTAATCTTTGTTTCATGCAATATTTATTAAAAATTGTAATATATGTAGGAAATATTAAACTTGAAAAAGATTTGTGTTTTAAATAACATTGTTTTGACTAAAAATGCATCTTAAAATCTATTTTTACAAGTTTTTGCAACTCATCAGTAATCAGTTTTTTTCTCCAGCTTCATGAAATCTTATAATGTTTTGTGTAGGATTTCCTTATTTGTTTTAGATATTCAGCTGTTTCTAAATCAGTCCCTTGCCATTATATTGAATAAATGTCCTTGCCATTATATTGAATACTGATGAGGGTAGAAAGACAATAGAAACAATAGAAGCTGTCACTTCAGCAATGACCCACACCCCATATCCTGGTTTTTTCCTTGGGGATGAATGCATTTAAATACTCTGGAGCTGAAAACTGCTCTGTGGATAAGAAATATTGCTAAAACACATTTTCCACCATGTGATATAAGCTAAATAAGTAATAATTTGTTTTTTACACAGAAGTACAGAGGCTTTGGGTACTCTTCCAATCTTATTTGCCTGCTTGTATGACAAGTTCATTCCATTAAGTCTAAACAACCACACACTAAATTGCACCAATTATCGTGTTCATTGCTGTGTGCAGATATTTCAAGCACATGAGACTTACTTGTAAATGAAAGTTTCTTAAACTCATTTTTCGCTTTTTAATGTGCTGTCATCAAAAAATTAGTATACTTACAATAAAAAAAATTCAGCCCCTCAGAACCAGAGAATGAGGCAAACGTGAGAGGACATCTCCATCTAGTGGTGCTCCCAGGCCCGGAGCACCTCCTGCCATTGGGAAGGTGGTTCAGGAATGGGAACAGTGACATCACAAGGCAGGTTGCATCAGTAACACCACTGGCATAACTGGTAAGAGCTTCATGTGTAAACAAAACCCATGTTAATGAAAGGGAAAGTCCCGTGATAAAAATATGCATTACAGCTGTGCACCTGGACCCTTCAAGTGCTGCTCCAATTCAGCCCACAAACTGGAAATTTTACCGACTTAACTCTCATGTCCCACTGTTCTCGTGCTAAAGTATTTTGATTTTTTTCTGCAGACTGAAGCGTGGCTTCATTTCATGGAAAAAAAAAAGACAGATTTCCTCATAATTTCAGATATCATGATTTAGAGAAACTGGCAAATCTCTTAGAATGATAATAATTATTTGGATTTCAAAAGAATATCAGTTTAAGAACATGCTAAATTAAATTATAATAAATATCAGAATATTTTATTGCAAAATATTCAAATTATGAATACAAAAATAAAGGAAGATACAGTGCGGTCACACCTGGGTTCTGACACTGCTTTGTCTCCTTGAAACATCTTACCATACTGACCCAAGAAGGCAATCCCTTAGATGCTTTCTACAGTGGGAAGCAAACAGGAGCAAGAGAAATGGTTTCTTGGTTTCCTGTACCCATAGCTTTGTAGGCTGAAAACAGGGCACAGAAATTTCACTTAATTTAAGGAAATTTTAAATTTTTATACAGCCTAAGAAACCAAAATTTGCACTTTGGTACCAGAAATTATCCTGGGCAGATTCCCCTCTAAAGAGGTACGTTCATGTAGACAGTACAGATGTCTTCCTATACACTGAGAAAGAATTTTCCACTTCAGATATAAAAACATATATTTCAGAAACTGTATTGTGTGTTTCTTGTGTGAACACACAACAGACACAGCTGTGAAAGAAAAACAGGCAAAACATGAAGTCTTCTCTATTCCACACTGGGAAAGTACTAACAAAATTCAGAAATCAAGATTTTAAATACATAGAGAAAATTAACTTACAGACAAGATAAGTCAATGTCCAGGAAGACAAGAAGAGGCAAAGGCTGTCTCACACTGTGTGAGTGTGTAAACCACTTATCCCACTTCATTTCTTAAATATTTTCTGGGGTTTTACAGTTCCTGGATCCCTTTGCAGGATTAAGAAAAATTAAAAGTTAAGAATATTCTGTTCTTTCCTTGTTTCTGTTAGCCTTGCTAAGTTCATTGTTCATGTGCTCTTCATTAAACATACAGTCTTAATGATGTGATCTCCCTTCAGAATGAGCATTTCTACACAGTCAGCCCTTTGATGGGCCATTTAGAGCCATACTCATTATGGCTCTAAAGTGTATATGTTCTCCACAGAACTACATTAAAGGTAAACAACTCACTCTATGCAAACTGAAATTATTTTCCTGAATGTGTTGCATTCCATTTTCCAATGTGTTGCAGTAGTTTAGACATTTTCTACTTTAACATCTTTAATAAGAAGCATAAATACCAACTTTTAAGGAGAGAGAAGGATTTTCCTTGTCCAAAGACTGCCTGGGAAATAGTTGTCTTAGTCATTTTGATCCAATAGGCTAAGCACAGACTTTTTGGGATTCAAAATCTGAATTCCAATAGTAACATCAAATCATTATTTACAGTGCTCCTGGAGATGTGTACCAAATTTAGTAAGCTTGACTATTCTGAGTTTACTTTTCATTAAAACTGGAGACACTTTACTGCCAGACTATGTAATCCACCCTCAGCAATGTGACTATAAACAATTGCCAATAAGTTATTTCAAGTTGGGTTTAGTCGCTAGTAGCCATCACTCCCTAGTGACAGAAAGTAAAAGCCTGAGCTCCTTGGAGCCATCAGGAGAACTTTTTCTTTTTTCTGTGGGTTCATGATTTTATCTAGAAGCTCTTATCCTTTATAATTGTACCCTTTTTTTCAAAATGCAGAGACATAAGGCCATATACGGAGACATAGCTTAAATTAATTTACTATGCAAAGCAATACAGCAGTAAGAAAGGGGAGCTTTCAAAGGGTGTTTGGAAAAAGCTATATAGCCCCAGAAAAAATTTAGGGTGGTGGTTAGCTGTTATGCAATTGGATGAAAATTTTCATAATCTTGTGTTTAGCCAGCAGCCAATACTGTTGTAAGAACGCGGAGGTGACAGGAGAGGGCAGCAGAACACAGCCATGACCCCCCCCNTAAGGATTTTTAAACAAGCTATTTGTATGCTTGGAGGTTTTGCAGTATTCTGCTTTATTCTGGCCATGTCTATGTGCCTGATGGAAGAAAGTGTTCAATTGCAGCTATTAAGTTGTGAGTAGAAATCCAAGAAAGATCCAAAGGTCTCTGAAAAAAATCTAAATTCAACATTTCAAAAGACAACTCTACTCTCATTGTATTTATCCTTTATTTCATTTAATTAAAGGAGACATGGGCTCAGGCTTACAGAAGAGGTACTAAATCCTATTCTGTATTTTTTTACTCTTAGGAGAATGCATCTTGGTTTATTTTTGGAGAATATTTTAAGACTCTTTGTCCTGGTTTTGGCCTGAATAGAGTTAATCTTCCTAACCTGGCACACTGCTGTGTTTTGGATTTAGGTTGATAACAATATTGATAACACACTGATATTTTAGTTGTTGCTGAGCAGGGCTTGCACAGAGCCAAGACGTTTTTTATTCCTCACCCCACCAAGAATGAGGCTGGAGGTGCATAAGCAGCTGTGATGGGACACAGCAGAGACAGATGACCCCAACTAATCCAGGGGATATCCCAGCATTTAAACCAGGGGGAATGTGGGCCAGGGGCTGCTGCTCAAGAAAAGATTGGACATCAGTCAGTTAATGGTGAGCAATTGTTTTTCATTTGCATCGCTTATTTTTCTTGGGGTTTACTTCTTTTTGTTATTTCCTTTTTAATTTATTAATAATATTTCTTTTATTTTTGTAATTATTATAATATTTTAGCTCAACCCCCTGTCTTGTCACCTTTACCACTCTGATTCTCTCTCCCATCCCATCCTGAGGAGTGAGCGAGTGGCTTTGGGGAGCTCCTAGAAGCCCATTGGGGTTAACACATGAAGTAAATATGTTGAATTTCATTGTCAATGTCATTCCCTGTTCTTGAGATTCTTTTTTTTCATTGTTGTTTATGTACATTTTCCCCATGCCTGATGAAACCCCTGCATGTCCACCCTGGAATCCATTGGTATGCCCTTTGATTCCCTGCTCATTCAGAAGGGAGACAATCTCAAGGCCTCTGTGGTTCTGCTCTGTGGTAATGTGAGTTGTGGTGCTGCTGCAGGTGCTGCATGTGCCAAACTCAGTTTGGGCACTATCACTGCTATTTTATACTAATACTGACCCTTCTGTCACTGTTGTGCCACTGGCACACCTATTGCATAGAAACGGCCAATAGATTTTTCCTGTGAACTCTGGTATCTGAACTGGATTATATTTATTATACTGACAAACTAGTGACTTAATCTACTGGATGTTTGGATTTAATCACACGTCTTAAATCAATAAATTACTCCTTCTGGTCAGCTCAAGTGTCTTTTTGACTAAGACTGCTGCTATCTAAATCCACCTAAAAGCCCAAATCCATGATCACAGTTACAGCCTCTGTCCAGATTGCCTAACAAATGCAATTCACTCAGTCTGTGTGCCTGGAGAGCACATTACAGCACAGGTTTGTTTATCTCAGTGCCAAATTTTAATGCCAGCTGGAAGTGTCTGGAGACAGAAATTCCCCGGAGGTTCTCAGAACAAGGAAAGGAGTAGCAGCAGCTGTGTGATCACAGTCTCTTCTTCAGTGCATCTCACATACCATGAAGAGGGCAGAAAGGACATCTTTGCCATCCATTAAACTCTTTGTCTCACTGCAAATGTGCACAGCTCCACTCCTCCTTGTCATGGTGCTGCCAGGTGAAAGCAATGTTTGCACTACAAACTGAACTTTTCTGCTTCACATCACACTTAATTTACAGCTACAATTAAATAATGCTGTATCCTGATTATTAACCACTCAGCCCATATAGTCATGATGAGATGAGGAAAATCAATGTAGACAAAGCAAAATTACTAGCTTCCAGAAATATTAACGGTCCACTTTGGCCCTCGGACCAGGCATTTAAAAAAAAAAATTTAATAAAATAAATCCAAGTTCAATGTTATCCCTGACCAGCACTATTGGACCAGGATAGAAACCCACCCATTCAAAAAATTGCTCAGTGGTAACAGCCAAAGGGACTATTTGGGGAGGAATATAAGGAGAGACTAAGCATGTATATTGTGACACATAATCTTCCCATCTCCCAGCATTTACAGTTTAGGTCTTCCTGAGATAAATGTGGTTTCTACATACATTGTAACTTAAGTGGACTTCTGCTTCGTAAACTTCTCTGAATTTCAATTGAACTTCACTAAGTAGTCCAAAACAAGCATACCTAATTGGGTCTTCTATTTACTGGATATAAGATTCTTTGAGCAGAGACAAGGTAAGAAGAAAAATACTACAAATAGTTGACAGGGTGTTGTTCTCTCCCTTTCAAAATAAACAGTACTTCAGCTCATTATTTCCCTCTAAGTATTTGAGCAAAATCATCTTGCCTAGAACTGCAGAACAGTCTTTTGGACTCTGATCTTGAGCTGTTCTCCTAATCTCTGACATAGGTTTAATCTGCTTTTTTCAGAACCAGGTCCAGTTTACTAAGGGTGGATTCCTTTTTTTCCCTTCTCTTTTTCATTTTCCTTTTCTATTTTGTTCAGCTTACTCATCTATTTTGTTCAGCTTACTAAGTCCCTAAGGATCTCTTTCCAGAAAACCAAAAGCAGAGAGAAGCCAGTTTGTGTCAAAAAGGTGTTAATCAATCTAGTCTTTAGCTTCCTCCCGAGGTACAAATCAGTTAGTCATTTGAAAATTTGCTCAGCGCTTGGTTCAGTGCACAAAAGTCCTTCCTTGGAATACAAGCAGGGAGCAGATCATGACTAAAGAGATCCACATTGTGGACTTAATCTTCCAAAGATCCAAGGAGCTTTATCAATGATTGCTAAAACTGAGGATGACAGAGCATGATTCATACACATAATGACTTCTGTCCTTTGGGATCTCAGTTGTGTCATTAATGGATTCCCAGATGTGTGATTTTTAATTACCTCAAAAGCCAAGATATGCCAGCATTTTACCCAGTTCCCTCAGGCCAAGTTGCTTTGATGTGCAGCAGTGAATTTCCACTGACTCTGCTGAGCAGTATTTTGAGAATGTGGCAGCTTCATGGGCTGATACTCACTACTCTTAGATGAGAGTTCTCCTGAAAAAAAAGCTACCAGACAGTAGATGGAGGAAGTGTTAAGGAAACCTTGTAGAAACAATACCTCTCTAGAGCTGTGATAAAATCACTCCCTATTTCTCATAGAATTTGAAGCACCTGAAGTAGAAATTCAGTGCACTTTTCAACTGTATAGAAATGTATTTTGAAGGAGTAGGAAACATCTGTATTTCTCAGACATGCAATCAGTACCAGCCAGCTGTCTAACTTTATTCCACCTCATTGAGGAAGAAAGAGCTGAGTCCAATGCTGACTTTGTAAGATAAGGTGTATTGCTGTAGGTAGGAGCAGAGAGACTTATAGAAAGTAAGAGACATGCAGAAGGAGTGAAAGGAGGCGGATTCTTCTCCAAAAGGATTAATCAAGACATTGTGATAACTAAAGCAATGGTTTGAGTCTCCTTTTTACCCAAGTATAATCTTTTGACATGACATATTTTCATTTCAGCCTTATGAGACAGAAGGTAACACTCTTTTACTAGCTGCTAGTATTGGTCACTTTAGATGATTTATTCACCTGGCTGAATAGACTTCGCTTTTTTTTCTCAGATAAAGTCTAAAGTCAAACTTAGCTTGGTAACTGGTGGTAACTGGTCCCTCCAGCCTTTACATTTATTTAAACAGTCAAGTGAATAGATCTGTTCCCCAAGTTTCTGATGCAGAGGGGGAATTTCTCTGAGGTCTTCAGGACATAACTCATCAGTTCATGGCAGGCATAACTATACTACCACACTTACCCTGTCGGTGTTTCTGGAATAAGAAAGCAGATACTTTTTACACTCTCTTTCTATATTTTCAGACATAAACATTATGTTTTCACTTCTTATAGCCAGTAAAGAATGGAGTCTGATGAATGAGTTATGCCTTTGGTGCCGGCTGACATCCAGCTGAACTTGCTACCAGAATTTTAACAACATGGTCAGCAGCAGCAGCATGCTGGTACATGTTTTGCAGCAGTTTTGCAGCAGTAATGATGTGTTAGACAGTCATTTCTCAGTCAATGGCAACAGCAAGAAGAAAATTTAAAAATCTCGCATGCTTCTAAAACCAAAATGAAACAAAAAAAGCCACAAATTACTGAAAAGCAGCAGATTTGTGTATATGTTAAAAATTTCTGAAAGCCAGATGGTTACTGTAGTGCCTCATACTGTACAACTTATTTAGAAGTAGCTGACGGTCCTGGTTCAGGGAAAGGTAATTCTCTTTAGAAAATAATTTCCCTCTAGAGGTGACAATAGCAGGTCCCTGTACAGCAGCACTCTCCCAGTTAAGCTGAGGTCCAGCATCAATGTAACAGTTCTATGTCACTGCCTTTTCCAGATTACAGTTTCTTGGCATAGAGAAGTACATGGCAAAATAAAAAAATAACTAAGGCCTCAGAATGAAGAGAGGAAGACGGAAATACCACCAACAGCTTTTTTTTTTTTTTCTTCCCCTTTCACTAAATCAGGCTCTCCAACAGCCTGGTTCTTTGCTTCATTAGCTACACAATTGTTATATAAAATCTGATTTGTATTTGGGAAGCTGATTCTTTCTCATCTGTAGATCTTCAAGCAAATTTCAGACACCCAAGTACTATGTATAAGATAGACAAGGATTATAAATTATCATTTTGAGGCCAGACCATTTTAATTGGTTAGCCTGAAGTCAAGCATGAAACTTGAGACATCAGGGAGGCCATAACATAAACCCAGGAGTAGCTGTGAGAAATGAGGGTTGTCTTGTCAGTGTAAACTATTTTTCAAGGGTCTGTAGTTTTGTGTGGCTCATGGCTTATCATCAATCTAAGGACATGGGCAAAGATTCAGGCTGGTTGTCAGAAAAAAAAAAATTACAGAAAGAAAAAATTGTCTTCTAACTTATCCTGTGTGTTTGCAATGCCAGCATTTACCCACATTGCTCTGAGGACCTGTTGTGTCCTGCTGTAGTCAAACCTGTAAACTTCTGGAAAAAGGAGGATCACTGTCCCAGGTGTAGGGCAGAGAACAGAGGGTGAATACCTCTGTTGGCCTTTGTGCCCATATTTCGTTAGAGTTGCATTTATTCATGCTTCTTCCTCCCCTTCTATGCATCTTCCAAGGAGTACTTATTTCTGCTAGCAGCTCACTCAGGTGACTTTTGGTGTCTTTTCTCACAGATGCTCAAAAAAACCAAAACCAAAAACCAAGAACAAATAAAACAAAAACAAAACAAACAAAACAAAAACAAACAAACAAACAACAAAAATAACAAAAAAAACAAAACCAAACAAATGAAAAACCAACCAACCAGACAAAAAACAAGCAAACAAAAAAACAACCAACCAAGAAAACCCACAAACCCAAAGCCCAAATAAAGCATCTCACAACAACAGTTCCATTTTCTGGTCAAGTTTTCTGCCACCTCTTATTTGTGGTGCTTTATATCTTCAGATACTGAAATTTTCAGGCAGGGTCTATAGCTCCATCTTTGCATGTGGTTGAGTTGCTCTTTGCAAAGTATGCACTAGGGAGAAGGTTGTATTTGTTATTTAATTGGAATAACATCTTCAAAGCCCATCTGAGATTGTAGTCCTACTGAGTCAGATACCAAACAACATATGAGTGAGAGTGTGCAATTGAATTTTTTTCATTAGGAAGAAGTGCCTGGAGGCAAATAAGTTGTCCTGGTATAGTGGAGATGGCAGTGCTGGCTGGCAGCTATTGCAGAACAGAGATAACAGCTGCTTTCTGCCTTTCATTGGTACTCGAGAAAAAAATGCATCATGATAAAAGTGGATGCAAGTGAGGCTGCTGTTTAATTGCTTTTATTGCAAGGCAGTGTTCACAAGACTAAAGAACGATAAGCTGAGAAGATTTTGTTAAGAAGACAGTGAAAGAACAATATAATACAATATAATAAGGGCTGGCATAGATTACTGCTGCTTCCTGTGACTGGAAACATTCTCAACTCCTTGAAACAGTGAGGGTCAGAGGCCCCTGCTCTGATCCCTGATACAAGAGAGATACAGAAATACATAAAACATGACTACCAAGCCAGAAGAGCAGAAGATTAAGTAAAAAAATCCAGTGTCTCATATCTCTATCTACATACTGGTCACACTCCTACACAGCTGACTGGATGACCTTGTCTTTCTGAGGAAGACAGATATTTCTGTTTTCATCTGTTTTGTACCAGGGCAGCGACATGAAGTTTATGTCTCACCCCTCAATGGATCATTACAAGCGCTTCAGTTAATGCTAAGGTGCAAGATGTTCCCTGGAAATGATGGGTTTATTAGGTCTGTAAGCTGTATGTAAGAAAATACTTGGTATTTTGGACGGTTTTAGTTTCTTTTGTGTCTGCAGAAGTAAAACCAAAGCTGTAGTACTTAACCAAATAATATCATACAGCTTGTGACTGACACTGAAATGCACTAGCAATGTTTTATAGAGATAGAAAAGTTGCTTCTCATCTTCTGGCATGCAGTTTAGCATTTCATCCCTCTGTTTCAAACAAGGCTTACTTTTTGCTTACTGTGTGATCTCTCACTGCATGCAGACATGTGAAGGAATAAATGTCACATGTGCCAAAACTCAGAAAAGACAAGTACTTTTTTACTTGTAAAGCTTAGACTTCTAGACCTACTCTGCAAGGGAAAAAAATAATTTATTCTCCGAACTGGATCAGAAACATGCTTAAACTCAAAGGAGAGGACTGTAAAATAGGCTTTTAAGCATAAGCTGAACTTCAGATAACTTACAGGATCATGACCTACAGAAACCTAGTTATCTAACTAGTCAGCAATGAATAATTTCTCACTAAATCACCTTTAATGAAATCTAAGAATGAAATGGAGAATTAAATTCTCCATAGACCTCAGCAATACTACTGTAATTAGTCTAACTTTTTTATCTTGATGCCTTTCCATCAGGTCTTAAATTCACAATTGACCTGAGCTGAAATTTTTTTGTGGCTGGAGATTTTTAGGAGGAAACACTGTAGGTACTTTCTCTGTTCCTACTCTTCCTTAGTCATCAACATATGACTGCTGCCCAAGGTTGGATCTTGCAACAGACACACTTCATGTGTGGACATCTGGGCAGCTGTTCAGATGCCTATCAGGGCTGTCCAGGATGCAGTCATAAACATAATGAACAGCACAGTGAACACAATTAGGTTTATTAAAATGTCAGGTTAAGAGTTGATGATCTCCCTGCTTAGGTCTTCTGAATTATTATATTATTATATTTATCTTACTGAGCTATTACGTTATACCTTATCATAAGCACCATCATCTTGAGCAATGATTTTGAATTATATCTTGCTATATATTCTTATTCTTTCTCTCTAGTTTTCTCTTCCAACTGCTTGATGTCTTTCCTCTGCATACTTTCTTGCCTTTTTATCATGACCATCATAAAATAAAATTCCAATCATAAGCTTAAATGCTTCTCAAAGTAGAATAGAGTCAAGCAATGTGCACAAGGGATAAAGCAACATTGTGCTGATGATGGAAATTACTGAAATATGTGTATGAATAATCCTTCTGTGAATAATTTCAGTGGAAAAAAAAAGAGCTTAATATGACTGGTGTCCTTTTTGTCACATAATGGCACCTGCTTAACATCTTCATGGCAATTTTTACTAGGTGACTTTGCCAGGCAAACCTCTCCCATTTAATGAGGCTGAAAACAATCCAGTCTGTGCTAAGAGGGTTCCTATTATAAATTGTATCAACTGCTGAAAATAAATTTAATTAAATGGGTTGAATTGGCTGAGGGTTTATGCACTTAGGTGTTATGCAAGGAAACCTCCAGCCCTTCTATTGCTGCCTTTGCCCTGTGGATGAGCAGCCAGCCCCAGCTCCTATTGCAGATGCTCTAACAAGAAATTTGACAGCTTACACTGAAGTGAGCCCTGTTTATACCACGTCAGAGCAAGTTCCACAAAGAGTGTAAACTGTTTGACTAAAGAATGTTTTATTTCTAATACTTTCTGTCATTTCAGAATTTTCTATACAAACACTGAAAATCATTTAAATGGCTTTTAATTAAAAGCATGAGAAGATGGATTTTATTTCTTTTCAACAGAACTTCACATTTGTTATAGAAATTTTATCTATTCTTATCTAAAGCATGCATCCATTCTTTGACAATTCATTCATTTGAGAGTTTATTAGTCAAATTGCTTATGCAGCATCTGAACATTTAGAGTTCTCAATGGGGAAAAAAATGTTTGTGTTTGTAGTGGTTTAGAACCAGCACTCCACAAGCTGCTCATGTCTCACCCTCGGGTGACAGAGACAAAAGGCAGAGATCATAGATTGAGATAAGAACAGTTTTCTGAAAACAGCAATGAGGTAAGAAAGCAAAGCAGCAATATTAATAACAAAAGCATACCAAAAGAGAGTGATTTACATGCAAAAAATGCTAACCGACCAACACAAAGCAGCGTGACCCCAAGAAAATGAACAAAAATGGTGGATGGACTCCCCAAGCTCATGCTTTTCTTAGACACAGTACCACACCCACCTTCTGTCCTGAAGGGAGAATCCCTTATTTCCACATCCCAGATATGATGAGAGTGTTATAGAATAACAACCTGGACAGGCCCACACAGCTCCAGGCTCTGCCCCCTCATGGCTACTGTGAAAAAATTAATTCTTTCCTTGCTGGAAACCTACATAATCAAACTGAATGATCAAACCTTCCGATTCACAATGACTTATACAGATGTATTTTTTCTTATGATTTTTTTCTTAAAAATAAAAGAGTAAAATAAAGTAAAATAACTCAAGTTTTTATGTTTTTGAGGCAATACATATTGGTGTCAAGTTAGCAGTATGGAAATCCCAAATAGTTTTTACGTGTGTGAAGTAACTTCAGTGTAGACAGTGTTGTCTATTATTAGTATTTAATGTGATGAAACTATAGTTCAAGTGTTTTTATCTGTAGAGGATTAAAATAATTAGTTTTCCTGCTCACCATAAATTAAATGCTTTCAGTCAACAATAAGAGGTCTTGATTAGAAGAAGTGGAGATAGATTAATAAATCTTCATTTCTCCTCATATG
Source organism: Bombycilla garrulus (assembly GCA_013400315.1). NCBI lineage: Eukaryota > Metazoa > Chordata > Aves > Passeriformes > Bombycillidae > Bombycilla > Bombycilla garrulus. The sequence goes on from VXBU01011881.1 coordinate 217,266, forward strand.
GATACTCTCCAAGACATGCACAAGGCAATAACTTTAAGTGTCTAACCTGCAGCTGCCCTGCGAATAAATGAGAAACAACATTGAAAGTAATCCATAGAGCTACTTATCAATTTCATATCTATTTCTCCCATTCCCCCCCTTTTAAGGAGTTTTTCTTGGAAAGCAAAACGAGAGGAAAATAAAAAATTCCTTATTCTTTTCCTGAGCAAGAGGTGTTTTAGTCTTGGAAATTTTACTCATCAGAGAAAACTTAGATGACAGTATAATATTAACATCCATAAAACATGTATGTCTTAAAAAATACTCTTATAGAAAAATTAATCAGAAGAATGCTCTTTATATATTTCAGGTGCTAAGAAGTTATGTTATGGGTAACCAATACTGGAAATTAAACCCAAGGAAAGTATTTTGCCCTTAATGAGGGTTGACTCTCATAAGAATTTTTGCAGTAAGCTTACTTGAAAGAGTAAAAGGAGATTTTTAGATAGTATTAAAATATTTCTTGAGGGTGAAGCCTGAATTAAAAACAAAAAAAAAATACAAAGACACAAACCAAAACTATATATAACCTCTGGACTCAGCAGAATATATGAATAAACATTACAAAAATAAATGTAAAAACAATTTCTTCTCTGTAGTTACCCCCACAGCTGTTGCTTCAATTTATTTCCAAGAATTCAGGAACCTCTTCTTTATTCCTCTTTGGGTCAATTCTTAAAACATCTTTTTTGTCACACTCCCCTGATGTCAGTTCTTTGGATGATTCTGGCAAACTGTAGAGGTATTTTCCCAAGTGAACAATTAGGCAATGAGTAAATAGACTGGGTAATAAAAAGATAAAATTTCTTCGGGATCCTCTTCTGTTATTCTCAGTAATGCAAACAACTAAATTTACGTTCTTTCATTATCCACTTTACAGTGAATTTGGAAGTTCTGTGACGTCATGGTTTATCCTAGAAGGAGTGAAAATATATATATATATATGCAGAAATGTCAGCTGAAGAAATGTTGTGATAAAATTATAAAAAGGCACAATATTTGCATTTTTATTTCCATATAAATTGAAGTTTTGATCCAAAGATTATTAAAAAATCATTTAGAATAAATCCATACTTACAACAAATCTGTAAGAAAACAGCTTTCCGGTTCTTTAAAGCATCATTATTTTCCTTCTTTGCAGTGAAATGGAAAAGTTTTCATGGGTGAGCCAAGTAAAAAACGTGTGAACCAGACACTTAATTGTCATAGCACTTACACAGGTTTAAGTCAGTTCCTTCACTTGACACCTCAAAGGTCAAAGGAGACCTGGCCCTCCTGTGATCCCGCGTGCAGGATGCTTCCCTGGGGTGGCTGCTAGCACAGGGCAGCCCCTCCTCACTGCTGGAAAGAAATTCAGCATTCCCAGCTGTGAGGTGAGGTTTCTTCTCAAATGGTCAATCTGATTTCATAACACAGTTTTGCCTTCTACTGGATTACAGATGGGAAGGAAAAATTCCAGTAAAACTAAAGAACCCACCACCAGCCCAAAACCAATGAAGTGATCAATCAACCAAAATTCAAAAACACTACGTTGCCTAAACATTTTCCAGATGCTTTTTTTGAGAAAATCCTAGACTGAGAGATTTAGGACACAGAGTGGAAAATGATGACTCTTTCCTTAAGCAGTAAGACAAAATGTGGCATTTGTAAGATATGTAGGACACTTTTTAGATATATTCTAATAGTAATTTGATTATATATAATTATATGTTATTTTAGTCAAAATTATAGCTTTTCACGTGTATAGCTCTTCAGGTAATAATTTCAGGTTTCTGTACCTCTCATAGCTCTTTTTGAGATACAGTTATGGGAAGTGTATTTTGGAAGTGAATGGTGCCTTTCTTCTCAGGAAATCTCTGGAAATTATGGTGGTCTTCAAATGGAACTGAGCAGACAGTAAAAATTTTCTGTTTATATTAATTTCCTCTTTCAGAAGTATGTCAAAAAATACTGATTTTCACTGTAAGCAAACATTGCTCTAGTAAGTATTTACACAAACCTAAGTAAAGATGCAGGCTTGGAGGTAGTTAATCCTAAAATAATATCCAAACAGAATTTACAGGCTGATTTGCCTAATGCTAAGAGTATAGTTTAAAAGTATCCATGGTCTCTGCAGTGCATAAAGTGAAATCTACCTTCCATGTAAGTAGTGGTGCAGAAGGCTCTCTAAGAGTAAAAATTAAATACTTCAGGCTAAGCAGTGAAATTAGTCAAGGACAACTGCCTGGAAGGGAAGGAAGGAAAATACACATCTGACCAGCTCTTCTGGTTTTGGCACATGGGTTTTCTGATGTGTTACTCTTGGACTTTTGGATGACAGCTTCTGGCTTTCAGATTCTCTTCAAGCACAGTGATGAACAGAGGCCTTTTTAATCTACAGAAGACATGGTACTTCTTGATACATGCTTATTGTATAGTCACCAGATTTCACGGGTTTTGATTTAATCTAGCGAAAGTATAAAAGTAAATTATGTTTTTGATAACAATTTCACCACTTCTAAGAGCTATGGACTGTATTAAGATAATTACATCTTCTGTAGCTGATTAAGTGTGACTTGAAGAACATTTATTCTTCAACATCAGATGCAATATTACACCTGTGCTCAAAGCAAAATTAAAAATAAAAATTTCCTGAAGTGAGGGAGAAAGGCTTTGAGAAGCAATCCAGAATAGTATAAATAAACGACTGCTAACTACAAGCCATATATCAAATAGGACACTGAGGATTTAGCAGTAAATTGAAGCAGTCAGTCAAATCACTGCTGTAGAGGCATAAAGGTGCTTGCCCGATTTTTAATGAGAATTTTATTTTGACAAGCTAAGTCAGTGATAAGTTTTTGAGTGTGTATGTGTGTGTGAAAACATGAGGAATTTGTGTCCTACTAAAAAATATGGCTTGTCCTTCAGCTTGCATAAACAAATCTACCTGATACACTTTTTGTGGAGTGCAGTCCTGCAAGCAGTTTGCGTACTGAATGGTTCCATATTTACATACGAACATCTGTCTAAAAATGTTGTAAATGAGAACTAAGGATTGTAAGCTTTCACCTTTTACCATGGGATTTGTGCCATTTCTTTTATTATACCCAGCCTTCCTTAGCAGAATACTGCCTAAAACCACATTTATTTTTGTCCTTTATCTCACACATATTAAAATTGGTAGGATAGCAGTGCATGAATCCCTAAATCACAACTGCAAAGTGCCACAGAGTCTATGATGTTCTTGGTTGTGTTAATAATGTTCTTTAAAAGCCTGCCATGGCTCTGTCTGTCATACATCTCTGAGGATTACTCTAAGAGAATTCATTTTTTTTTAATAGAATAACAGTTTATTGTGAAGAAATCCTTGGGATTCTCTCATTTCCTTGACAAATTATGGAACTTCATTACTGACACTTTTTCACTAGCCAATTTGAATCACTGCCAAATAAAACTGTGTAATAAGAGAGAGAAAGAGATAAGAAATGTCCTGTAACAGAGCTGGACAAATGGAGGAGTAGATGTGGTTTTTAATTTTCTACTTTGTTTGCAACACATTCAGTGATAACTCCCAGTTGCTCTCTGATGGTTAGATATCATTTTGGGAAGCATCTTAGATTACAAAGATACCATAGCTATGATAAATTTTATCTAATTTTTAACCATTAATTCATGCAGGCATATAGATAAGACACACTAATTTTATAGGAAATTTGGTTAAAAATCTTATTATCATGCCAGAAATAATTTCTAGATTCAGCTGTTCAGAAACTATTTTCCTACATAGAACAGCTACTAAAATCCAAGCAAAAAACAAAAACAAAGCAAAACAAATCAAGCCCCCAAAAAACCCACCAAAAAAATTTTTAAAAACCCCACAAGAACAAAAAAAACCCCAAAAAACTAATAAACCACAAAAACAAACCAAACAAAATAATTCCCAAACTATTTACAAATATGTTCTGAAAGAGTTGCAGCTTTTCACCAGAATGGGGTATTTAACTCAAATTAATACCATTTCTTTTAGGTTTTGTGCTGAAAAATAAGATAGTACAGACCTTTCAGTTAATTTTATGCGGCCTTTTTCCATATTCTTTCATCAAGAAGAGGGGAGAGATGAGAACTACAGTTCATTTGTTTTGAAGAGGATGTGAATTTAAGAATTCTGAGCATATTTTAAAATGTAATAAGGAATTCTTATTTTCCAGTTAGCTATTGGCATGCTGTGAAAGTTAGGTACCCACTGGGAGAAGTTATTTTTGAGGTCTTTAGTTCTCATATGCAGAATTTCATAGTACCCTTTCTCTTGTACACTTTTCAAGGCAGCCCAGTAGGAGGTACTGGAATATGCATGTGTTGTATCATTGGTGGAAAATTGATAACCCCCCAGTACGCACTCATAAGCTATTTTGGGTTAGAAGGACTGGAAAAAAAGATATCTCATATCCCAGTAGCTCTTCCTATGCCTACAGATTTCTATTGTAGATGCTGGGGAAATAATGATGACAGAAGCTCCTCCCTGGAAAAAGCTGAAGCTGGGCAGCCATCAGAACCCTGACTATGACGTGCAAGAATTCTTTGATATTGCACCTAGGTTTCTCATAAAGACTCTCCCATTCAAGGCTAATAAATACCTATTTTTTAATATTACCCTTGACACAATGATCACAGTCTGGTTTGAGTCTGCAAGTTTTTTTTAGATTTTCAAGCTAATAATTGATAAAATCTTTAAAGACAGAGAAACATTGCCTATATAAATTGATTTGTGTCAATATAAATAAAATGCTATATGCAATTGAATTATGGAGATTATTGACCACATAGTGTATTATTCCCTATCTTATAGAGAACCTGAAAATAATTTATTTTTTCTTTAAATATTTTTTCTATTTAACTTTTTATATTTAAATATTTTTTTGCAGTTCCTATATTTAGGTTATAGCATAATATAGCATAATATAAAATAAAAGGTACAATAGAAATAGAATTTCAATTCTATGGAAACAATTTATGGGTAAACACATAATTTTTTTTTTCCTTTGTTTAAAAGTTACAGTCAATACCATGATTTTTATGAACTCTCAGGAGGGGCTTCTTTGTGACCATGTTTGTTGTAAAGTATTAGAAAACACAAGGTTGCCAAAACTCATCCTGTGCTTTTGGGAGACAATACTAAAAACTATAGTTGCTAGTCTTTATGCCTTCTGCTCTCTGGGGCTGCATCCAAAAAAGTTCTTCTTTACAGAAAATATTATTCTTTTTTTGCCACTGTAAGAGAGCTATCTGTTGGATCCTCTGCTCAGCCTGTTGGGCTGTTTTCTCAATATCCTAATCCTAAACCTAATCTATATAGCAACTCAAAGGTAAAACCTGAGAATCCATGCTTAGGAGCTCAATGGGAAGCTGAAATAAAACTTGGGAAAGAGCTTCATATATCTGAAATATTTGTTCTTATCACTTGGCTAGGGACATACTTATTCTTTCTTCAGAGGAAATAAAAGGACCTAAAAGTCTGCGGTGGAAGAATGAAAAACAATAGGTATAAATTGAACCAAGACAGGTTCTGACTGTAAATGAGGATTAACTTTTTCCCTGTGAGGGCAGTCAGGCAGTGGATCAGGCTCCCCAGGTAGTGTGCAGTCTCCATCATTGGAGCTTTCCAAGATCTCACTGAACATGGTGAATTTAGTGTTTTCTTTGCTTTAAGCAGGGCGTTGATCTAGAGACCTTTGGAGGTTCCAGTACAGTTTGTATGATTCAGAAATTCTATCAATCACTCTGCTTTTCTAGAATTGTTTCCTCCACAACAAACTAAACCCCATTGTTCCATTCTCACATGAAGAGCCAAAAAGGAGTCCAGATCTGTCTAAACAGACATCTTACCTCAATGCACTGGTGATACTCCAGCTGAAACCAGCGCAGCTGGTAACAAGAGAGACAGTGTGATCTCCAGAGGGCTTGTTCTAAACCCACCTTGTGCTGGATAGAGAACATAACCTTTAATTATCTGAACTTGCAGCTGGTATTAGGGTGAGCCTGTGCAAAAATCATCAATATTAGGAAGGGTGGAATTGGAAACAAGCAGCTCTTACACCATCCATTTCTTTAGTATCGATTGCATAAGTGTATGTTTGAAGAAAGGAGGTTGGCTATGTTGTTGTACAAACTTCTTCCATATTGGACGAGACAGCATGGCCAAGAACTTGTAAGGATATTCAGAAAGTTTTGATGAGTGATTACACACCAAATTCTGGGAAAGTTGAAGTTCTGCTGATTCCCAGGGATACGCAGACCTCATATTTGATTTCAGGATGTTAAGAAACCAAAATATGTCATTTATAAAGGAAAATTGAAGTAACAGTGGCATAATCCTCACTTTGCAAGCTTCCAGTTTTGAAAAATGTATCTTACTAATTTTCTTTCACAACACATTAGTTTATATTTTATGGCACATAAATGTCACCGGCTGGTTTTTTTATTTCTTTTTTTTTTTTTTTTGGTGGTGGAATATGAACATTATTTGTAATTTACAACAGAATTGAGATTATCTTGTTTTAATATGGAGTTAGGTGAAAGATGGTTGAAATATTAGTCTATCCAAATAATACATAATACTGATCTTGACAATCTTGAAAAACAAAAGTCAAGAAATAATGTATAATACGTGCAGCATAATATGAGTACCTTAAAGTGCTTTAACTTCTCAAACAAAAATGTTAATGTATCAAGGTAGATGTATAGTGTGTATGTGTCCAGGTGCATGCAGTATGACTTAATGATAAATGATTACAATGATGTTATTGCAAATTTTGGTTATGAATATGCTAAAAAGATCTAAAGAGTAGTAATTGCTCATACTTAATGAGCAGTCAGATTTTAAAAATAAGTTACTTCTAATGGGCTGTATTCTACAAAACTGCCAGATGTCACCATCATGATTAAATTTATCTTTCTAAGTTAGACTAAGCAGGCAATAGAAAGAAAATAATTTATCAAGTTCCCCTGCCAAGGCTTTCATAACCCTGGCAAGACCATCAAAACCCAGTAAATATACCAAGAGAAACTCCTTAAAAATACATAATTAATAAACAAGATAGAGAATATCTTGGACAAAAAAAAATTGCACATTTTATAAGAGGTTTTTTTTATGGGCTCAAGTCATCTCTCATCTAGATTATAGAGTTCATACTCTGGCAGTGATGATAATGGTATCTTAAAGAAATACCGAAGGTAAAAATTTAAGCTTCTGCTATGCCCTAAAAATGGTCAAGACAATGATCCACCTCTCCAGTTAGTTGCAAATAGCCTAGGCCATATTCCCTTACTCCATTTGCTCCCATGGAAACACTGCCTAGCCTGAGGTCTCTTCCTATCCACCCTAAAATTATGTATCCGTCTCCGAAATGAGGACTTAAGCCTCACCCAAGATGACAGAACAGAGAGACTTACGACTGAACTGCAATATTAGCATCTTGTACTGGAAAAGTGAGCAGATTGAATTGTTCTCACTCTGTCCTTGTCCTTTCAGGTCTTCCTTCAAATTGCCTATCCTGGTATCCTTTCCTTCACCTGGACTTTTCCATAATACTCCAAAACTACTCTGTGTGGTCTTTTTTTTTTTTTCTCTTTTTATGTGGTTTAATGCCAACTGTCAACTCAGCCTCCTGTAGCTGCTTGTGGATGGAGGGATGGGGGAGAGGACTGGGAGGGTAAAAGTAAGAAAATTCATTTGTTGAGATACAGACAGTTTAATAGGTAAAGCAAAGGCTGCACATGCAAGCAAAGCAAAACAAGGAGTTCATTACCATTTACCATGGCCAGGTGTTCAGTCATTCCCAGGGAAACAGGGCTCCACCATGTGTAACAGTGGCTTGGGAAGACAAATACCACCTCTCCAAACATTCCATCTTTACATCCTCTTCTTCCCCAGCTCTACACGCTGAGCATGACACCACATGGTCTGGGATATCCCTCAGGTTAGCTGGGGCCAGCTGTCCCAGCGGTGTCCCAGCCCAATTCCTTGTGTACTTCCAGCCCCCTCGCTGGTGGGATCAGGAGCAGAAAAGGCTTTGACTCCATGTAAGTGCTGTTCACTGATAATGAAATTATCTCTGTGCATCTCTGTGTTATCAACCCTGTTTTCAGCACAAATCACAAAAAATAAAGGCCTCATCCTAGCTAGTAGGGATAAATTAACTCTGTCCCAGCAGAAATCAGCACATCTCAACATGGAACTTGAGGACAAGTGGAGGAAGTTCAGAAACACATACATACTCAAGAGAGACCTAAAGCGACCAGGATTACATAAATAGTTGTGTTCAGTGTGAATATCTGTTTCAAGATCCTGCTGTGATTTTCCTGTTAATACTCTCGTTACAGAGAAAACGGCCACACTTTGTGCTTCACCCAATCCTTCCTACTTTTATTCTACACCATCATAGAATTCTATTTAGCTTTCTGAGCTTCTTTAGTTTTAGTTCTCTTGAGGTTTAGCAATATTTATTTCCTACACTGAGATAACCAGCTCCTAGCATGAGTCAGTATTTTGCCCATTAGGAGAACAGCAGGTGGCACTACAGCCACTCTTCCGAAAGCATGAGATCCAATCAAAAGACCAGTCTGGAAAGCAACTATCTCATTTCATTATTGTTATTTTACAAATGCTGATCAGTCATTCAACATTCTTCTAATAATACAACAGATCTCAGTCCTGATTTCAGAAGATTGAGTCTCAGTAATGCTGAGCTATTCCATCAGGTAAACAAAACTGTGAAAAAATGCATATAGATATGAACTACTAAAGGCCTTTAAGATCAGTTATATATACACGGATTTAATCAGAAAACTGGCTCTTTAAAACATTTTTTTTTATACTTTTGAACAACCTGAAATGGTTTATGTGTATGTGTAGGTGTCAGCCAGTGTCAGCCTGTTAATTGTCATATATTTATGTCTTTTTGGAAGACTTATCAAAAAAACGGCTACTTAATAACATTTTCCTTGCACAAGAATCACTAATGTATTAACCATATCCTTACTCAGTACTAAACTTTACCAGGAAAAATCCAATAAAACTAAATTGTTGCTTTCTTATATTTCTGAACAACACATAATCACAAACTTCTTTGGTATTTCTGTTAGAGCATTGACAAAAGTATTTCTCTTTCTTAGTACGGCCATTTAGTGACAAACATCAGACGAGATGAGACAGAATCCTCCCAGAATGAGACACAGTCCTGCACAGAGGATGGTGAGGATCTGGAACTGATTTCCCAGTGATTTTATGGATGCCCCATCCCTGGAATTGGCCATCTTGGATGGGCCTCTGGGTAATTTTCCTTGGCAAAAGCCACTCCATACCACCATGCCTCTTCAAAATATTCAGAGGTGGCATTTTTCCACTTTGAACTCACAGCTTGTACATTATTCTTTTCATGGGGAAGATTGTTACAAATAATTATCCCTGCCAGTAGAGGCTGAAGCCAGAATTTAGCAAAAGAAACATGGGGGAAGAAGAAAAGAGGATGAGACATAGTATGAGGAGGGGGAGATATATGGCAACAAGGAAGAGTGTCCTTTTTCTTATCAGTACCTAAAACTAAGAGTAATGATTCATCTTTCTTTTTGTAGGCTCAGGCTTCTCTTTCTAGAATTGAGCATAAAAAAGTTAAGGGTAATGTAATTGAATTGAGCAACAAGAGTGCTGAATCAGCTGATCAGAAAACAAAACATCAACTGATGCTTTTTCATTACCTGACACATCAAAAGGGACCCATTACTGCATAACGTGTCTGTATCATTCTTATTTGACTACATGAGCTGTGTTTAATTTATTCAAGTGTTGGTGCATGGCTTGCCTGTTGCTCAGGGACTCACCATGCTGCAGCTGTGCTGCTGCTGCCCTGACTGACAGGCAGGCTCAGCCCACACCCGTGTCTGCTGGGGAAAAGCACAGCAGCTGAAGTCTGACTTGCAACATCAGGGTTTTCTGGGATTGGGATGGCAGGACTGGGCTCACTGCCTCCATGAACCTACACAAAAAAAAATCCACCTTTGCAGTAATCAAGGGTGACTAAGACACTGCAGCTCTAAAGGAAGATAAGTTTACTTTTTGCTGAGTTTATTCATAACTCAGTGAAACTTCTGAGATTTTGATTCTCATAAAACTCTAATTGCCTTTTTTGGGAAACAGCAGCTAATTTGCAACTAGAATCACAACAGAAATGTAGTGATCGTGTTTGTGGAGTTCTAAGTAGCTTTAACTGATTATGTCAGCTTTCTAGAACTGCTGGAAGCAAACATACATTTAGAACATGCTGACAGTACCAAGCTGGCTCTTTCACCTCATTGCAGCTTCTCTGAGAAGCAGAGTGCAATAATCTGGAAACCAGCCACACTTATCCAGCTGTGAGTGCTGCTGGGATGTGACAGCTTTCAGTTGTGGAACGCTGACTAAAACTGTTTCCTGGCTGCTCCTGAGAACTTGTGAACAGACTCATGCTGACCTCCCAGTAGGCTCTAAACTACACCAGGCTGAGAACCACATGATTTTGGCTGAAAACTGTGGCGAAAGTAAGAAACTTGTAACATAAATAAATTTTAGCAATGTGTAACAGACAATCTAATGCAAACTTTGGACTTTAAAGAAAAATTAGTCTTACCGACCTTCCTTCAATTTATTTTTGTTATTTTAATATCAGTTTTAAAAACTCTCATCATATGCAAAGTAACTAATGAGTATAGCCATGTCTTCAAGAAAAAAGTCTCAAACGAAGGCCTCTCAAAATATTATTCATTTCTTCTTGGACCTCAAATGCTTTGAGATGAGGGACAGAAGTCTTTCCAGTCATCTGATTCAGCTTAAACTTTCCTTGTGTATGATATATAATGCCCTTTTGATCAAATTAAAAACTCTGTATTTGTTTTAATGTGCAGAACAAATTAAATTTCTACTGAAAAAATGGCACATACCTGCATGTTCCTATGTGTCAGCAACTTGACACAGAGCCAACTTTATGTCTATGTACATGGACAGGCACATGGATATACAAGTAAATATTTATGTAACATCACACTCTTTTCACTTCTTTTCATGTTTTTACCATGGGAAGATACACATGAATAGAGAATTAAGAAGACAATATGGGTCCACATGCAGTTTTGCAGTTACAGACACGGAGATTGTTAGTAAACTTCTGTAGATTGTCTGTAAATTGTTTCAAAGAATAACTATGAACACAGACATTTAAAAAAATTGCATAGCCAAATATTCCTTTTTATATGTGCAAAAACATAAATGTGTTTAAAAAGAACACGTCTTGAAAATTTCATGTTTGCAACTCTCAGAGTGTGATTCCTTGAATTTGAACACCAATAAAAAGATCTCTCCTAAACTTCTTGGGGTTTTTGTTTGTTTGTTTGTTTGTTGTTTTGTTTTGTTGTTTGTGTTTTTTTTTATTCCATTTAAAAAGCTTCTACACATACAGTTCATTGCCTTGTTGATAAGTCTGGGTGTGGGAGGAGAAAATTATTAAAGTGTCAGTTTTCTGACTTTAATTTTCCAAATGCATGTGGTTAAGTCCCTTGAGTGAAATAAACACATTGATGGAGGAAATAGATAAAATCTTCAACCTTTTTCTCCATTAATTCTGCACACTCTCAAACTCCAACAGCTTTATATTTCTTGAGCAAAACTTAGACCAGATGAACTACCATTTGTCTAAACGTGGTGAGTGATAGCGATGATTTATTTGTAATACACAAAGAAGTTATTGTCATTCTGTGATTCTAACAGATTGAGCCATCAGAGCAGTGCTGATGTATGTCTGCCATAAACTAGACAGCTTTATTGCATCAGAGATTCAGTTCTGCAGCTGTGTTTAGAGGCAATTCTATTTAAAATGTGCCTATAACTCCCAAAGCCAAGACCAGCATATTTGTTTACTTTCTTGCTCATTTTGCCAGCCAAAGGCTTTTTAGGCCAAATTGCACCTATCCTTGGCCCTTGAATCTGCCAAATAATGACTCTGGAGCTTTCTTCTTGAGCCATTTATAACCGTACATGAAATTTGAAGGTTTGACTAATTAAATGATAATTTCATAATTACTTTAAACTAAAGAATTTGTGATGCAGTAAATTTATTAGTTATTCATTCTGGAACAACTATCTTGCCCCTAGAGACATCTGAACTAGCCAAAAATCAGTAGACTGTGCTTTAGCTCTTTGAGGGTCTTATGGCTTTCTGGGTGGGTTTTTTTGTTTGATTTTGTCTGAGCTTTCTTCCTAAACACCTAACAGCTGTCCAGGTACTGATGAATGCATGAAGTGAACACATCCTGGAAAGGGAAGGTGAACACAAAATCATGGTATGAATTTACCCTTCTGTTTACCTCTCACTGTAGGCCTAGCATAAGTTCCTAGTCTGGGCTTTATTCTTTACTTTGATGAAATGACTCACACAGGTGATACCAGCAAGGCAAAAAATGAGCTGTCTGGAAAAAGGATGCAAATCAAAAACTGTCCAAACATTTCTCCAATTGAGTTTTCATTTACAAGTACTCCAATCATAAGGAATCATGTTATGAACAAAGTAAAATCTCTGGGGTGGTGTGCCCAGGCAGTTACAGGTCTCCCAAAACTAACACACTTACATCAGCAGACATTAACAAGGATATGGACTTAACCGAAAAATATAGAGTTTTTTCTATTCTGTTTTTATCTGTATACTGAGTTCAGAGTCCAAATTCTGCAGAAGGCTCAGGTGACCCTGAAGTTTTCCCCAGGAAATGGGTACATATTCAGGGAACATTAGTGAGCTTACAAAAGAGCTGCTATAGTGATTAGGAAGATTAAAATGCATCCAAATGTACATGCAGAAAACCCGGTGTGAAATGCATGCAATGGCTGCCTCCACTCTGCACCATCTGCTTTCTTTGCTACTGAAAGCTGAAAACTAAATGGACAAGGAACCAGGGCTGGAGATTTCCAGTTAGGCAGCATCTACTAGCCCTAAACCAGTTGAATCCAGCCCAGGTCACACATCCTCTTTAAAACATATCTTCTTCAAACTGGCAAAGAGTTGTAGTCCAGTTTCCATTTCAAAGACAGTGGAAATACAAAAGAAAAGCTCATAAAAATTTATTACTATTTTTTCTTGGAAACAGAGGCAGTCACAATATTTAATGAACCCCTTCATCAAAGAAGTTTAAAAGCTAATGAGTATTACAAGTAAAATGCAATTGAAGGGAAGAATGGACATGTAGAAGTGGGACTTTTTAGGGGAATTTCATTCAGAGAGGAAAAAGTGTCAAAGTTCCCAAAAAGAAGAAAATGTACATAAAATGCAAACACCCTCGGGAAAGGAAATAAATAATAAAAATAGAAATGCTTGTGCATATATTTAGTTCCAAACAGACTTGATAAGAGGCAGTCAGAATAAATTATATAAATACAAGATGAAGACATCAACAAAAAATCCAGAGGAATTCACACCGCAGCGTCTAAAATAGAATGAAGGAACTGAGGGAGGAAAAAAACTTTCAAATACTTACAACATTTTATTAGATAAATTAGTAAAGCTTCTTGGGTTACTAAAAGAGGACAATGAGCCTTTTTTCTGTTTTAGAGGAATAAAGAATTAGATAGAAAAAGGGTGGTTTTAAATTTGTAATGCTTACAAAATTTTCTAGAATATTAGTAACATATGAAACATAATCTCCTACATATAAACTATTTTCAAATTATCATGCACAGTATACATTTTATGCAAAAGTTCTTACTGAGACTGGCTTGGAATCTCTAGACTTTGATGTATAATTTTGATAATCCCCACAATTTTAGAGAGTATAACAAAGATCCCACAGGTGTAGGTGTTTTGCAGTTAATTTGAAAGTGCTAAGCAGCATGACCTGGCTAGTTACAAACCTGACACCAAACATGAGAAAAATGGAAAATGGATTTAGTCTAATGTGCTGGTTCTACATTGGTTGGCATTTGTGAGCAGAAAAGTAACCACTTACGGATGTAATGTTTTCTGAATTAATGATTGATAGCTGGCAGGATTTCATAGAGGCTATGGTGTCAAATAGACATTTCCAGTTGCTTTTGCTAGTGTTGTTAAGAAAAGGATGTCTATGTTGTCTATGCTTTTTATGAGGTCAGGATTAAATCTTTGAAGCAAATCAGCATCCAGCCTCATTTTATGATTTTCATCTCACAGGTATACACAAACTGGATTCCTTACTGGTGTTACTGGAGAATTCCTGGGTCTGCTTACTACTGCACACCTCTTGTACCCACAATACAATGAAACTTGCTGGGGTTTCAGTGTGCATTAAACCTATCCTTAAGAAAAATCACTGGAATGCATGCAGTGTAGGTGACAGGTCCTCAGAGCTGCAACCTCTACAGCTTCACTCCTTTTGGACCATGCCACTTCATGGTGGAGAAGTAGTAAAAATTAATCCAGAAGAAGTAATATTTCTTGGTATTAAATCTTTGATGGGATGAATCATCAACAACTTTATAAATAGAAATTAATGTTTAATGTGAATTAAGTCTGCAGTGAAAAGATTAATAAGAGCAACAAGAGATCTAGAAGAGACAATATTCATAAAAAGAATATGCAAAATAAAAATGTTTCCTTTGCGATCCTAGAAATACTATTCCTGACTCAGGGGTTGTTCCATATGTCCAGCAAATAATCACAAAACCATAGATCATAAATAAAGAAGGCTGATGAAAGACTAAAATACTGACAAAAGACAACCAGACAGTGCAGTCTGGATTATTCAGTAAATTGGATCCAATTAATCAAAATGTATTTCCATCTAAGCAAATTGAAGGGAATGTGTGTAGGAAGGCAGTTCAGCCATATCTATTGGGTATCTACTGGATAGATATTATAAGCAGTGACTCTGAATTCAGTTAAACCAAAAAGGAGAGAGGTAGCCATAGGTGAGCAAATGCTAAATACTGGCTGAAGGGAGAACATAGGCTTCATGTAGAGATCCAATTGGAAGTTTTCATTTTGAGACTGCAGCTCAGCTAAAGTAGGTGTCTAAATACTGCAGGATGGCTGGATCATCTCACATGATGAAATCAGATATGTGAGGGCAGGGACTGTCTTTTCCCATGCATTTGTATTGTGGTTGATCCAGTGCGATCCTAGCAGAATCAAGGACTTCAAGCATTATTCATCTTTGTTGGCACAGGATAACAATTCCTATGTGAGAGTTTTAATGCTAATAGATCCAATACAATTTAAGAAATACTTCCTTACAATTATGCCATTACACTAACTTTCAGGTGAAAGACCCCTTTCAGGTCCTTTGCTCTACAGCATTTCACTATCTTATTCAAAGAGGTGTTGGGTTTTTTCCATGTAAACCATTGTAAACCCAGTGAAATGAACCGCAGAATAATTACAAATTGGAAGAATTTCCTATGGAAGAAGGCAAGGATCAGACCAGCCTTTAGAGACCCAATGTTTAGAGAGAATTAAGTTAATTGATTGTCAAAAGTACTCCTTTCCCTAAACTGCATTTTTACAATCCCTGCAAATTCAGTCCTCAGGTTATTTTGCAGTTATTACTTTGCAGGTTGTTGTATTTTTCATGTCTGTTTCTGGCCATACTGCAATTATATATTGTCACACTGAATGGCAAAGGCTCTTGGCAGGTCTAGGCCTGATGACATCTGATGCACAACACTAAAAAAAGAAAAAAGTACTTTAGAGGCTTCAAAAGGCTTCAAAAAAAAAAAAATTAGAGATTGTTCAATAATTTAATTAATTATTTCAGTAACCGAAAGGGACCTTTCAGGACCATCCAAAAAAGACAGAGAGGGACTTTTTGCATGTAGAGATAGCACAGGGGATAATGGCTTTAAACTGAAGTAGGGCAAGTTTAGATTTTAGGAAGAAACTCTTGACCGTGAGAGTGATGAGGCCCTGGCACAGGTTGCCCAGAGAAGCTGTGGATGACCCATCCCTGGAAGTGTTCACCCAGGCTGGATGGCGCTCTAAACAACCTGGTCTAGTGGAAGGTGTTCCCTGCCCACGGCAGTGGGATTGGAACTGGATGGTTTTTAAGGTCCTTTCCAACCCAAATCACTCTATGATTTTATGTTTCTATGAAGTAATTAGAAGAAAATACGATGCAAGACTCAGCTGGCAACAGGAGTTTAAGCAGAGTTTAAAGGAATGAGCAGAAACCATCTTGCAGTTTTCACTGAGGTTATGAAGAAACTTTACAGTCCTTACAACGGCTCCAGATTCGATGCTGCAACAGCAAAAGTGCCTCCACAGCAGAGTCTGCTCAACCATGTAAGTCCCAGGTGCATCCGACCTAGAGAATGCAAATGCAAGTCACTTGATTTCATTACACTCTGAATGCTACTGAGCTTGCTTTGGTGTCTGGAAAATCACAATTTCAATGCCCAGTGGAATTTTAATGGAAGATATGCACCTGTCAGGTCTGTGTGTAACTGCTTAAAAAGCTGTACAGTCAAAAATCTGTTTTTAAATATAGACAGGAAATAATCTCAGCCTATTCTATTCCAAACAGAATGATTACAAACAAAAGAAACCTGAAAAACTTGTATTATTTCTTAGTGATTTAAGCACCAACCTGAAATCCTGGTCAAGAGTAAGACACCATGAAAAGCTTACAGTGGTGACATGAAAAAGGCTAATGGCAAGCATAAGCCACACATCAAACTTCTTTCCATTTATATACATTATTGGAATAGGTAATGTTCTCTAGTAGCCTAGAAACAGAATGCTGTGGTTAATACAATATATGACATATTTTTGTTTCAAAGGCGAGTAATGTGCTTCCTTGCTCCTATTTTGCTCTCATTAAAGCATCTGTTTTATATATATCTTTTACAATACCAGATCTAATCTAATTTATCATTAAATAATTACATTAGGTATAATAATCTTAAGAAATTCTTAAAATACCAACATTCGTTATGAAGTCCTGGAAGGAAAGAGCCTTCTTTATGGCACTTTCCCTATATGAAAGACATATTTTTATCTTCCACTGTGATGTCAGCCTGAAAACTGGCTTTAAAATGACAAGCTTAGAACATCTACAAACTTCATGGAGAAATACAAGATTTTTACTGGTCTACTATGTTAAAGAACTGAGAGAAGAAAAAATTAAGTAGGATGCTACTCTTCTTTCTTGGGTGTTATCTCAACTATTTGCATCTTTTCTTGTAAAATCCCACCATAGTCCATGCTAAGTGTGCTCTGACAACTGTGATTTAATTCCCTCCCTGGTTAAACTGTGTAAGCAATAACAAAACAAAATAAGCTGATCTCTGGGATTTTAATGGTTGTCTTAGAAGTTCCTAGACCATAAATGTGGTTTTGGTAATCCAAGAAAATAGTGAATTCAGTGCTTGATGTTAAAAGTATAAGCAAGGGGTTTAGCAATAGTTCAGTATAACTTCTTGTCCTAAAAAAAAATAAAAACAGTAAAAAAATAAAGCATACAATGGAAGTCACCTAGAAGAAATTGAGAAGTAATGAAGTTGATTTGCAAATTAAAATTAATATCAGATAAACTAGTGACATGACTTTTTTCTTTTGTATTGGAAAATAGTCCCTGGAGATAAAAGGGAGATGGTGAAAGGCAGAACCCACATGTGGATTTGTGGATCACAGTTTGATAGCAAGTTTGCAGTAATCAACTTTTTTTACATGAACTAAAGAGTACAT
Organism: Bombycilla garrulus; assembly: GCA_013400315.1. NCBI lineage: Eukaryota > Metazoa > Chordata > Aves > Passeriformes > Bombycillidae > Bombycilla > Bombycilla garrulus. Next base: position 235,013 of record VXBU01011881.1, read on the forward strand.
CAGAAGAGACAGATGACAAAAGAGAGCTTTAGGGAGGATGTATTTGTTCTGTATAGAAAAGACATTACCATATCTTTCTTTGATGCTTTGCTATGTAAAAAAAAAAAAATCTGAAGTAAGATGGAGATTTAAGTGTTTTGAATAAAACCTTTCACATGATGATGATGATAGTCATCTGCTGGATAAACAGCTCAGATGTGGAATGTGGCATTTCTAATCCTTGTATTTTTTTCATGAAAAAGACATCTGTTAGAAAAAGTTCATTAGTTAACTCTTCCTTGAGATTGTCCTGGTTTCAGCTGTGATAAGGTTATTTCTTCTCAGTAGCTGGTACAATGCTGTTTTTGGGTTGGCAATGAGAATTGTGTGGACAACACACTGATGTTTTGGGTTTTGCTAAGTCGTGTTCATCCTATGTCAAGGACTGTTCTTTTTTTTTATGTCTCATGCCCTGCTAGTAAGGAGGTGCACAAAAGAAACTAGGAGAGAGCATAGCCAGAACAGGTGAACAAAACTGAGAAAAGGGATATTACACATCCTGGAGCCTTGTGTCTGGTTATTGATGGGGGGAATTACCCAGAAGGGTGGCTGATCCCAGTTTGGGAAGGAGGGTCCAGCATTGGTCAACAGGTGGTGAACAATTGCATTAGGCATCGTTTTTTTGTCAGGTTTTTATTTTTCCGTTTCCCTTATATTATTAAAAACCATTAATATTGTATTTTTTGTTGTTTTCAAGATTTAAACTGCTCCTATCTCAACCCATAGGTTTTATTTTTGATTCTCATCCCCACACCACTGGCATGGCGGGTTACAGAGAGGGACTGAGTAAGTGGTGTGATCCTTCATTTCCAGATGGGGTAGTAGATATTTTTCCATCTTAACCATTCGAGTTCCCAAGTTCTGAGGAGTTTTATAATTACAAGCTCTAACTTGACTATTAATTGCATACAATAGATTGATGACCATGGTTCTTATTTAAACAAAAAACACACAGCAGTTTTCTTACAATGCCAAGCATCCTTTAAACGACAGTGTTTATGGCCTCTATGAGTTCTAATTAAAATGGCAGGAAATTTCTCTCCTGTGAGGACTGGATACACAACTGCAACCAGATGCTTTGCCCCTGGTTTCAATTCAAATGGCTGAAGAAACAACTGTAGGGCCCAAATCCATCAGAAGAGACCCTCCACTACTTAATGTGCAGCAATGCTCAGTGAACATCTACTCAGACACAAACTGATACATCTTCTGACTTCCAAGGAAGCAAATTTTCCTGGGTTAATATCTGTCTCTTGGGATCTGAATTTTGAACAACTGAACACTCATGTAACTCAGGAGGTGAAATGGTTAGTTTCCACAGTGATGATCTCAGAATTTGGGTGTTATTAGAGAAGTGTTCATCATAGTGTCAGCCACAGAAATTCAGCATTTTATCAGCACCTTCAGATAACTGCCTGATTTATCTGGATTCCCTTGAGATATTCAGAGGCACAATAGATAGAAAACTAGTTTTATCTATCACAGAGGGCAATACTGCATTCATAGTTGCAAGATAGTACAAAAAACACGGCAAATTTTCTGATTCAGCCGATTGTTACGTTTTCATTCAAGTGAATAAATATCCTATTATCTGTAGCCTATGCCTATGAAAAATTGAGAAGTTCTGTAGTAGAGATAAAATATGAAATCTAGCGGACAAAATAAATTTCCAAGCAGAGAAGGAAAAGCAAACTAAAGAAAATCCTAAAGCCAAATAAGAAACACAAGCATGAAAACCCAGGGAGGCAACAATCAATTTTGATACTGAAGCACACAGTTTCTGATTTATTCTGTTCTCTATTTGCTTTTATCTCCTGGAATTTAAATGACACACTTTTTTGTGGAGAACTGAAATGGTGAAGGAAGCACAAAAATAAACACAGCAAGGATACACAAAATAAAAGTGGATAAAACTGATTTATTAAAGTATCTGTGAAATAATCCAAGCTTTGTTGGAAGATTTTGACATTAACTACCATTAGTTAGAGAGGCTTTTGTCATGAAGTCATGCAAAATTAATTTATGGAGGAGCTAATTCCACTTGAAGTTAGGACTAAAGCTGTAGTTTTTAAAAATTCAAATATTCAAATATCAGTCAAAGATAGCACTGAGTAGCTAACTTGTAGCTAAATATCTATTTTGTATTTACAGTCAATATATGAAGCAATATTCAAAAACCTCATTACCAAACTGAACATTCCAATAAAATCACATCATTGAAAGAGCAAAGAGTTTCCAAGCCATAAAATGAGCACTAATGCAATGAGGGATTCATCACCCATCAGCACCTGATTTTTCATCCAATTACTTCATTTTATAGAGTTTGCTTTCTAACATGAATTGAATTAGTTTTAGTTTAGTTTCATGGAGAAAAATGGTGTTTCTGTACTGGCCACAGAAAGTGTCTAGAATTTACGAGAATTTACTTCAAGTAATGAAGCAACATAATAAACATTTTCTAAAAAAATCTTGCAAGTATGATTACATTCCTTCTTTTTTATTGCTTTCAAGTTATTTAGACTTAAAGAATAAGTGCATATGACTCCATAAAATAAAAAAGTTTTCAGAAGGCTTTTTTCTTAAAGGTGCTTTTTACTGTGAAATCACTGCAGAATTCGTCTCAAGAATCAGAGCACCTGCCCAGTTTTTTTGGTTCACTAATCTCTGAGTGCATCTGCATCCATTACTCCCCAGCAGGTGCTTTTCCCAGATAGATAATATTTATTTCTGGGGTTAACACAAAGTATAACTACTGACCAAAAAGGCAAATTTCCCTCATTTAGAGGGAAAATGATTTTTTTTTTATTTCATTAAATAGCAAAAATAGTGAAATTAGCCCTAAACTGTCCATTCATTTAGTGCTTTATATTCTCTATAGCATGCAATTAAATGGAATAAATTGTTTAGGAAGATTTCATAAAGGTTTTCATTAATATTTTTCTTCTTCTTTCTCATGATGGGATATAAAAAATTACTATATTTCTCCCTACTGTAGAATATTTTCCTTTATATATGGATACAAATTTTTGCTAATGTATATCTCAAGGAATATCTATAGAAAGCACTAAGGACAGTTAGGTAAAGCTAATAGTTACAGAACAAGCTAAATATAGATGCATTCATAACGCTAAGAATTTAATTAATGCTTAACAATAACTCGCCATGACCTTGATTTCATCGTATGGTATAGATTAATCACTATCTGTGATGAGATGGTCATCATTCTGAGAACAAAGCTAGGATCACTCCACACTTTTCTTTTGTAATTTTGTTATTCCTTTCAAGGTATGGGTCAAAAATTTAGCATATCTCCCAAATCTGTTCTATTTTGCAGCACAAGTTTCTCTTTCACCCAACCAATATTAAAAAAATCTGAGACACCATTAAATTGTATGTCCCTTGAAATAAAAAAGTTTCATTTCATTTCCTGAACAGTCACTTTAACAATTAAAATTAGTTTCATATTTTCTGAAAAGAAAAATATTTGGTTGAACTATCTAGGAAGCACTGAGCAAACACTGAATTTTAAGAGAGTAATTCCCATTATAAACACATTATGTAAGAAAAATCTGATCTGGTATTGTCTTGTTTTCTGTTGTCTTACAAATATACCTAGAGAATTTCCTCAATGATTCATGAGCAAGTACTGGCAAAAGTCACTGGGACTGGTCATCAGACTTTTGGATATTTCTGGAATACCTGCTTCTACAGATTTCTGTTAAACTCTGATATGTGGTCCATTTTAACAGTATAATTACCTGCTCTACAAAAGCCTTTAAAATGATCTTCATCCTTTAGTAGCCTAAGAGAAGAGTGAGTGTGGAGAGGACTAGCGCAGTGAGGGTGCTAGTTCTTACCTATCTGCTATATCTTTTATTTTTTTCCTTCTTTTTCTGAAAAAAAATCTAATTCACATCAGCCATGTTGTTCAAAATTATTTTCTTTTGCACATTGCTCTATTTCACTGCATCTCTCATGGAACAGGGATTCAAATAACAAGCTATTCTAGTTTTTAAGTAATAACAATAAACCTGTATTTTTAGTCAAATTGTCACAGGTTCAGTCCCTTAAAATTTACATTAACTTCACTTTTCACAAGGTGTGTATATGTTTTTTGTAAGAAAGCACAGAACAACATGTATTAATTATAGCTACGTACCCACATTCATGCAAAAAGCTACATCTATGCAAACACAAGATGAAAAATAATTCAAAAGGAGACTGTCTCCATCTGTAGTTCTTCTATGGAAATTTTTCCATAATAAAAAATGGGGATTTCCCCTCCCCTAGATATAATGCAATTCAGTGTTTTGGCACGACACAGCTCCAAACAGCTATTTTATATGTCTTTAAAATCTCTTTTTGGATGTATCTTCTGTATTTTGCTTTTGACTTTAAACAGAATTAATGGAAAATAAGCATCATTTTGATACTCAAGGTTAAGACTGAGGTCATACCATTAATCATATTTATAATTTACTCCTCCTAAGATTTTGTAGCAGTGTGAATCATAGCATCCAGTTTCTGCTGTTGGTGGGTTTGTATGTAGATATTGATCTTTTTGACAACTAACTGATACACAAACATTCAGGACAGTAAATGGGAAACCTGAGCTAGTTTTTCTGATGGGGAGTTACACTGGTTTTCCTTTTTCCAACACTAGTTAAATTTGCACATTTGACAATACATAATAACTCAACAGAAAGGTGCCGAAATGTTATAATATCAATGAATGAAGCAAGACATACCTTAGGCAAACCTGAAATTTAAATACTTGTCTTATATTAAACAAAAATAGAAAATCTATTTTTTAATCTGTTACTTCAGCATTTATTGCACATGTGTCTAATCTCAACAGCTCCACAAGTGGTTTATGACAAACATTCTATTGTTATGTAGGTAAACATGCATTAGTATCTTTTTAGCAGTTTTTATTTTAGGTAAAAAGTTAAAGCAATTAATCATGCAGGCAGTCACTCAGCATAAAATGTTTGGGAACGGTTGACTTTGATGGCCTAACTAAAATGTTGAGATATCTCCTTCTGATTTTTAGTCCTAATTTTTAGCTTTTACCTGTGACAGGAAAACATATAAGGACATATCAGTATTCTTGGAAATAAACTGGCAGAATTATGCCTCTAGGATTTCAAAGTGACCAGTGATCTTTTAACCATCTGCCTTGGTTTATTTAAGACCAAAGTCACCATTTCTCTTAGTCACCACAAAGAATCCTAATTTGCCCCTCTTTGGGTCAGTATTTCAGAACTATAAGTATTGCAAAACTTTTTAGTTCAAAGTTGATCTTCTTTGTTACAAATTCTTATATTTTATACTTATTTTCTTTCAATTAATCTTTTTCTTGAGACAAACATAATTTAAAAGGCATGTTTGGCAAAACAGATGCTTCTTTCTGTGATTATCTTCGTACATTTTTTACAGGATAAATAAGATTCCTGAAAGCACCACTCATGACAAAATTGGTAACAATCGGGATTATGCCAGGATTACACCTAATCAGATGCTTCCGTTTACTGCAAATGCGATTTCATTTACAAAATTTTTGCTTTTTAAGGTCAGTTAGTCCCAAGAGGATGCCTGAACAGCTCACAAGGCTTCTGAGATTGTTTCTCTCCCTGCCTGTAGCAGTTATGGATATTGTGTTTATTTTGCTAAATCTATTTCTTTTGCCTTTTTGCCTCTGTGGCATTAAATCTCATGTTATTCCAAAAGTCATCTGACTGCAACTATATGCACCACTGGAGATTTGTTTTGGGGAACTAAGTGGGTGTCACAGGCTGTCTGCACTGTAATGAATTCTTTCCATTGCTACTGAACTTCCACTGACTTTCAACTTTTCTCTTGCCCCTCCTCCCCTGGGAAGGCAGAAGTTTACACACAGCACTGTGTGACCATATGCAGCCAGAACACTGCAGAGAATTCAGACCATTGAATTTACAATTTCTGTAGACTTTAAAAATTCCCACCATTCATAAATATGTTTTCTACCCAGTCATTGGGAGAGAAAAGGACTCTGTCTTGAAAAGGTCCCAGTTATGTTGTACAATATCTAAAGGAGTTCTTTGTAAATACATTAGAGCCAGCTTGCAATTTAGCCTTCATCCAAGCTTAAAAACTAGCTCGGTATGTGCCCAATGGCTCCCTTTTTTAGTCAAGCTTGGCCATCACAGTCTTGTATTAGTATAAATACTTTGCTGAAGGTTACCATTTATTAAAAAAAAAAAAAAAAACAAACAAATTTCAGGTTCATTCCCTGCCTGTCTTGATACACAAACAAAAGGGAGATGCAAAATCAGAAGAAAGGCCTCCTTAGTCTAGTGTGCCTTCCACCTTTCTCATATAGAAGAGCAAGTTACACTTGCTTAAATTTCATTAAATTGAATCAATGAAAGGAGAGATGCCCTCATTTAATCATAATGAGGTGCAGCAATTTCAGTTCAGAAACCAGTTCCAGGTCTAATGAAAGTGCTGGTACTGAACCTGTCCTGGGGTGAAGGCAGCTTCACAGTATTCAACAAGTGAGCATTTTTCAAACACTTCCCCAGGGCAGATAAGGTTGATGGGAACTCTGCCGTCACTTTCACAAGGCCAGAAGTTCACCTTGGGTGAAGAGGCTTTCAGGAGAGACTCTATTTACAGACTGAGCCTGCCCCTCCTGCTATTACTGTCTCTCCTGACACTGCGAAGCTGAGATAAATTGCTGTGTGCTCTAAGGCAAGCTGATAGAGTGGGACCCTTTGATACTTTTCATGGGGGAGGTCTTCCCCTGAGATTTATGGTTTTGCTGTAACAGAGCAAGTTGTTTACGCCATGCAGATGAAGTTTATTCCTTTCAGTCTGAAGCCTCACTGCTGAAGTCTCATGCACCGGGACCTAGGTTAACTATTACAGGATTTTTTGGGCAGTTTAAGGTAGATATTATGCCCTAAATTAAATACAGTAAAAAAAAAAAAGAAAAAAA
>VXBU01011881.1:242139-294679 GCA_013400315.1 Bombycilla garrulus
TGCCATAAAAGGACTAAACCAGAAGGAAAATGTTGTCTTCATAAACTCAGTTTTGGACAGCAATAACAATTATGTAAAAATCATTAATTTCATTACAGCTGAATTACAGCCCTCCCACTTACCAAAAATAAATTATTCCTCCAAAAGAGAAAAAAATTGTCTTTTTAATGCCAGTGTCAAATGTTCCTTTCTCTTCTAAATATTTTTAAGTTGAAATTAGTCAGAAGTTATGAACCCCATTTTTAAACTTTTTTTCTTTTAGTTAAAAACATAATGTTTTTTTTTTTAATTGAACTGCAATGGTATAACACTTTTGATCATGTTAATTAATACAAGACATGTCAAAAGGCTGTAAATCATGTAAAGGCACTGCATTTGTATTAATTTCTGTAATAACAGAAATCATTAAATCATTGAAGGATTGTAGTCACCTGATCAATTTGTATCCTTCCCACCAGTGATGCAAAACTCAAGGTGACTTTTATTTTCTGGTGAAATTTTCTGTGCCCAAGAATGGCATCCTGACTGAGTACTGGACTAAAAACGTGAAATTCAAAGTATGTAAAATCCTTTTAACATGTGTTGATATCTGCAGAACAATTTTGCTTCATCTTTCTACCATCAAAGAAATTGCATAAATTAATTTTAAAGCCAAAAAAGTATTTTTTCTTGGATAATAAACAGAACAGATGAACTTGTCAGGAAATAACATTATTATTATTATTTTTTTTTTAAACTCTTAAATTATCTTTTTTTTCATCTTTTTCCCTTTACTGTTGCCTTGCTTTTGCAATCTGTATCATAATCCTAATGCAAAAAGTCATGATCCTCTGTCTTGATGTGAACATTTTTTCTCTTTTTAAGTTTCAATCTTTTGGAAAACTGTGTAGTGGAGAACTAAATATAGGCAAGAGAATTTTTGTTGTTGTTGCATTATCTCCTCACACGGCTGGCTATGACTGAAGAGAATTTTGAAAGACACTTGAAAAGTTGCTCCTGAATATCAACAAGACAAATGCAGATAACAATACAATGTTTTGTTTCTAGAACATTCTCAGGGAACAGCAACATTTTCCTGGCAAACATGCTGATCTTCACTAACACTTTTTACTTGTAAGTTAATTCAAGTATAATTGAGAAAAGCTCAGCTTTTAATGATGATAAAATTTTTTCAGAAGGGGTCCATACAGCGTAATGAAATCATAGGTATGTGAATGACAACAATAAATTACACTTGTATGATTCTTCCTCTCCACTCAGTGATTTTTTTAAATTGTTCATTTCACATTCAATAACAGTTTAAAATCTGACCATGGCTTTGCTTAGCACTCTTTTTGAGTTCAAAAATACCTATATGGTCACCAGTCAAAAAAATCTCTGGGAACTTCCCACCTTCTAAAACTGGGACAGACTCTTGTCTTCCCGTAGTAAATCACTGCAAAAACGAGGGAGCTGCACTCACAAGCCTTGGGAACTCAGATATCTCATCTAGTAACAATAATAATCTGTAGCCGTTGTCTTGGTCCTGAAGGCTAAGTTAGCAAGCCTTCGGCTTGGGAGAATTGCTACAAGGACGAGAAAGAAGGACACTCAAATCTTTCTGCAGAGTTCTGGTTTCATCCAACTTCATCCCTAGGCAGAGCATGGGGGAAGGGAGGGAGCAGTTTGCCCCTCCCCGGGAGCAGAGAGAAAAGAGACCTGAGTCACGTGTCCCGGGAAGTTGTATCCCCTAAGGGGACAGTGGGACACTGGGAAGAGGGACCACCGGCCAGTTTGGACAGAGGGAAAAACTACATCCCAGGGGTAGGGGAGAAACGAGACCCACCACCAGAGGTAGTGTGGGGAAAAGTACAACTAGAAACCTTAGTGCAAACATCATATAAATTCAGTGCAACCAAAAACCCAGTGTAAACATCAAGTGTAGTCCACCACAACAATAATACTACTGAAATTTTCTGCAATAAATGAAGGTCACAGTAAGTTACAGCCATTTAGAATGAGCAGTGAATCCTGTTGTCTGGACAATGTTTATTCTAACTACTAAATAAGATTAAATCATTGAAGATAATAATTCAAGAAATATATAATTTTGCTCATATGGATGTCATGTTACTTAATTTTTTCTATAATGTTTAATCCCATGCCAAATGCAGCATACTGGTAGAACAATTCCTCCAATCACATTGTGAACTACCTGAAATAACTCTGCACTGAAAAATTGCACTGTATTATCAATTTCCTTGGATTATCAGTAAATCTATGAATTCTAGAGCTTGAGCTTTACTTCTGCTCTCTTGTGAACATTGATGGAATCATAGTATAGTTTAAGTTAAAGATCATGCAGTTCCAACTCTTCTGCCATAGACAGGGACATCTTCCACTAGACCAGGTTGCTCAGAGCTCTATCCAGCCTGGCCTTGGAGCACTCTCAAGGACAAGGCAGCCACAGCTTCTCTGGGAAACCTGCTCCAGTGTCTCACCATCTCCACAGATAAGAATTTTTTTTCAATATCTAATATGAACCTACTCTCTTTCAATTTTAAGCCATTCCCCCCCGTCCTGTAAAAAGTCTCTCTTCATCTTTCTTGCCCTGGCCTCAGTGCAGCACCTTGCACTCAGCCTTGTTAAACCAGATGGGATTCCCATGGTTATTCTTTGCGACTCTTGCCTCTTTACACATAATAGCATGAATATGAAATCTATCACCAAATCTTTATAGTCTGTTTATTCTCAAATCCTGCTAGTATGCTGCTATAGATTCTAAAGCGAAAGACAGAGAATCGGCCTTCAAATCACTGGTTTGCACAAATATTTGAAGAGAATGAAGAAATTAAAATGCTGAAGTCATACTTGGTCCAAATGAAACGGTTCCTTAGCTAAAAAATTACAGCTGCAGTTTAAAGTAGTCAATAGATTTATATGAAAATTCATGCAATTTTTTTTTTATTTTAAGCTCTTAAGTAAAAGGCAATAAAAATTTGCCAGTTGAGGAATATATATTAAACATTTGTAATTTTTTTGAGATCATGTGGAGATCCATTTTGCTTTCAGCTAATTCAATGTATATGTTATGAGAGATTCAGATATATGAAAACCATATTTGGAAGTAACATACTATTTATGATGTCTTCAGGAGAATTATTAGTAAGTGGGGTTTTTTTATTTCTTAATTAAGACAGTTACATATTCTTTTCTATAAAGTACACCATATTCTGGGTCGTGGGATTCTTAGACATGTAACTATATCTGTCATAATAGTTTAAAGGAAAAAATGCAGTTCCACTACTAAAATTTTTGACTACCATGTATAAAGCCAAAGGTAAGTATAGATCCAAACACACAGACTGAAAACCAGAAATAGCTGACCTAGTTAGGACTGCATAAAACATCTTTCATGGTAAATTTTATTGTGGACAGAAGGTTAAAAGGGAACCCTTTAAGATGTTGGCATGGTTCATTTCCATTCAGGACTTTACATGGGGGCTTTACAGGTAATTTTGGAATGATAAGGACTTAAGGCTTTACTGAATGATACACCCTGATAAGTGAAAGTCACACTTCATTTCATGGGAAAATTGTAGTGTTTCTCACAGGGATGAAAAAATTAATGATCTATTTCTGTCAGGTTTATCTTGCAGACATGTAGAACTCAGGACTGGTTTTAGTGCTGGTGCTACTCCAGCATACCAAGGTCTGTTGTGCTCTACTGAGACATCTGAGATCTTTTAGCCCTGAAAGTAGTGCCCAGATGCCCTTGGCTATTTTCCCTTCCCAAATATCCTTCTTGTCCACTGTGTTACCATTCCCTCCTGGAATCTCTCCAAGAGGGCTGTGGTTCATCTCTCAAGGCTGAGTGGGGTCCCTTGGTGAGTGGGTGGAAGCTGCATCAGCTTCACAATTCAGAAAGCACTCTAGGGTCTTTGCAGATGGAAAGCCCCATGTAATGATGCTGAACAGCTTCCAGACAGTCTGATCATCCAAATATCAGCACAACACCATAAACCTCACACTCCTCACATTTTAAAATATAAGTGTGATGAACGCCGAGAACATTTAAAGATATATTTTATACATTCATATCCTATTTTGTTTCCCTGGTTTGGATTTAAGCACTAGATCTGTGGAAGAAATTAGTATCTAATTTATTTTTCTTAATAAATCAAAGGAGCTAATCTATTTTTATGTGTTCTTTCACATGGTTAGGTTGCACATGCAAAGAAGTGCAAATGTATTTTGTTCATGATCTTAGTTCAGACAGTTATTATGTCACTCCACAGAAAATCCCCATTAATGTCAAATCTGTCTCAGCAGTTTTATTAAGCCACTTTTACCATGCTATTAGGCACTTTAAAAATAGTTCTTTATTAAGAATGTTTTTAAAATATTTACTTTGTGAGTTTGTCAAAGTAAAACCTTTCCTCCTTAACAACAAACCCTGTTCTGATATACTTTTAAAAAAACTTTTCTGTCTGAATTTATCCTGCAAGTCCTGTAGTAAATTCAAGTATCAGGATGAGAAAGTTAACAAATGTGAATAAAAAACACACGCTTAGGAGTAACTCCCTGCCAACAGTAAAATTTATTATTCCCAGATATAGCTGTGTAAATACTTCACTATTAATTTACCTGCTCACTTTTAGCTTTCCATTATCACAAGAATTATTTGATAAAGTGTCATAGAATGCATTGACTAATCTAAAGTCATATAAAAAGAGCTGGGTGACTGAGCAGCTGGAATTACCTTTATAAAGAATAAAAGACTTTGTTTATTTAGAAAGCCAGAATGTTGTAGGGTTGAAGACTGCATGGTACCCAGAGGCTGCTGAATTCAGAGCTGCTGTGGGTCAGATAGCTACAGAGCACTGAGCCCCTGGGCTCTGCCCAGACTGCCTGAGCTGACCTGCCAGCTCTGCCTGTGCACACAGGGAATCCTCCCCCAGGCCTTCTTGAACCACCTTGCTTAGATCACTTGGGTCAGAGGATAAAAGCAAATTCAGTATCTGAAGTAATGCTTAGGGAGCTTAAGTCCAAAACTGCACTCTACAACAACTCTTCTGAGCATCTGCCTAAATTTAGAAGTAAATAAAAGAAAACCTCTTTCGGCACTGCCACCTTGCAAAACAGTTTTGTAACATATAATTGACTGCACCAGAACTAACTGATATCTCAGCAATTAGCAGTAGGCCCATTATAGAGGTAGAAATAAAGATTACAGAGATGATGGAGCAGCATGGGAAAAGATAATAAAAGCAAACCAGTGTGTAGGACCAGTGCTTAGGTTTCTCAGTTAAGGCCAGCCGTGTAAATGTACCATGGAAGATGAGTGTCTGAGTACCAGGTCTAGAGCTGCTCCTAAACACAGTTGGTTAAAGCTACTCTTTGTTCAACAATGAGCAGATAAAGACTCAAAGCCCAAGTACACAGGGAGACCAGGGCATTCACTGGAGACCAGAAGGGAAGCACAAAGCTTGGGAAAGTCTCTTTAATATTTTAGCTTAACATTTTACCTTAACTCAATTCACAAGACTAAATCTCCACATCTGTAGTCTCACTGAGGTTTTCTGTCCTGCAGCACCTTCCCTTAATCTCAGCACAGGTATTTTTATTTCTCCCCATATGTAGTTAAAAATAAATTAGATTGTTTGATATTAAGCACACAATAGAAGCAGAAATATCAGGGTTAAATGTATTGCAGTATAGAAGTCAATTGATTTCATGTGGCTCTGAGACTCAGTTTGCTGTTAGAGAACATGAACAAGGGGTTTCTGTGCATGAAAGCCTCCATTTCTCTCTGTTTCAGTCTTCAGTGACTTGTTTTTAAAAAACCACAATTTTGAATTCTTTGGCACCGGTGTTGCTGCAAATATGGCATAATATAGTTAAATGAGAGTTTCATGCCAACATTATCTATACAACTGAAGTAATAAACTTTCACTAAGTAAGTAATAACTGAGAATTTATTTTGCCATAGAGAATTTAATTTGTCATAATTTGCTAACAGTCTAAGTTGGTTGTTTTTTACCTCAGGGAATATATCAAACACCTGGGCATGAGGATGGACAGCAGTGCAGACACATTTTTGTTCCCAGGCTCATCTACAGCTGATAGGTGTTTCTTGGCTTTTTATATAGGACTTTCAGATTGTCAGTTGTCACCCTGTGTGACAAGCTGAACTGCAATTGAGTTCTCATTTTGCAGAAAAACCTGCAATTCATTTCACTGCAAGAAAGGAAACTAAATGTTAGATGCTGCAATACTTTAACTCACTATTTGGCTTGGAACAAAAGAGTTTGTTTTGGTTTGTTAAATGTTATGCAGTGTGGCTTAGGGATCTTAAATTAAACTGCTATTTATGTCTGCTAAGTAGGAATGGCTTACCAGGTGCTTGCCAATATCAATCAAACCTGCTTCAAGGACATTTTGAAAAGTAATTGCAGTGCCAGTGACCAATAAACATGGAACATTTAGCCATGTTCCCATAAATAAACCCTGCCTGATAGAGTTTTATGGGAACAGGTTGTAGACTGAATTAATTAAGAGACACTGCTGATAGAATCTGGATGTGTACAACTGGGCTGTCAGTGGGATCTGATAAAATGCACAAAAATTCATATGAAAATTAAAATAATTGTATGCTACTTCTGCATGCCAGAATTAAAGTTTCAATGTACGTAAGGATCAAAAAATACAGTTACCTCTTCAAACAACTGGGTGAGTATTTTTATGCTTTTGGGACAAGCAAAAGTTCAGTCTAACACTGGCTGGATGGTTGAGTGCTGCACTCATAGGTAGGTCCTTCACTTCCGCAAGATGTGCTGCACTGGAAGGCTTTTGTTGTGTGTCCCACAGTCCATCAGTGATTCATCAGACAGCACAGCTCCATTCTCAGCTAATTACAAAACATGCTTCCCTAGAGTGCTCAGAGAGCAAATTCTGTGCACTGCATGGCCATGTTGGGTGGCAGTGCATGCCTTCAGTGAAGTCAGCAAGAGCTATAGTGCAGATTTTAGGTATATTTGCTTCTCAAACATAATTCTGTTATTTTTTACTATTTTAGGTTCATATTTTCAGGGAAAATCCTCACTATTCTTTTAAGAATGCTGAATTTATTGCTTTCTTTTTGAGGAACACTAATTTGGCACACATTGTAAGACTCTGAACTTGCAGGTGCCCAATTATTGCCCCTTTACAGAACAAAGACATTCAGACATTTTAAAGGAAATAAAACAAAAATAGCTGCTGAAAAAATAATTTGGAATGGAATCATAGAGGTCATATAGCTCAGCCTTGAGGCAAAACCATTCCACACTAGATCAGGTCAGCTGTGGCTTAGCTAAATCTTGAAAATCTTCCAAGGATTAAGACCCCATAGACTGGGAAAACTTTTCATGGACTGCACAGCCCTCTCAGTGGAAAATCTTTTTCTTGCATCAAATCTGAACCTCCCTAACTGAAGTTAGGAACCATCAGCATTTCACATAACATTGGGCATTAACAAGAAAAGTATTTTTATTTACCAATGTCAATACAATTTCCAGTTGCATATTTTCAGTCTGCATCACAGAAAAGACCTGAAAGAATGTTTTTATTTTGGGGAAGGTGATGGGTCAAGAATGTCATGAAGTGATGAAGTCAGTAGTTTCAACCTGTGGTCCCAAGATTTCCAACTGTTTCTGGATGTCTTCCAGACATTTAAACATTTAAACAGATTATTATTATTATTAGTAGTAGTAGTAGTAGTAGTATTAGTATTAGTATTTTTTTTTTTAAATCCAGTACTCAGCATGGAAATGCTAAACTTCTATTAAAAAAAAGAAAGAGCTCTGCTAACTGAAGTGAAATTTATTAAAAATTATGTTTCAGTGGTTAGGACTGGTGAGCTCTACTTCAGTTCCCTGTTTTGCTAAATCTTCTTGTTAGATCATATGCAAATAATCAGACTTCCACAGGAATTCTTTTTCAGGGTAAAATTAAGCTATAGTTAGAAATTTTATCCAGTATACTGTTGTGAAGAAAAGAAATTACTTCTTTTTATAAGTCTCATGAACTTCAAAAAGAAGAAAAAACTAAGAAAATTCAAGGATGAAGCCAGGTAGCAACTTAAGAAATATATACTGAATCTGGAGGTTTACTTGGGATTTTGCTTTTAGTTGATTGTTTGGTTGGTTTTGGTGGATTTTTTGTTTGAAGGTTTGCTTTTATTTTAATCTTTTTTCCTACAGGAGAAAGGAGTCTTACATTTGACTTCAGAAGGATCAGTTGAGTGATGGAGTGAAACAGCACAGTGAGTCATGTTTTACAATGGCAAAGACTGGTTAAAGGTCAGCGCCTGGGAAAAATAGGGACACTTCTCACTTCTTGTGATGTGAGAAATAGCCTTAAGCAAATCGTTTTCCTGTCCTTTCCCTCCTCTTACTGCAACAATGGAATACTGTCCTTCACCTCATATATAAAGCACTGCATGGAGGACAAGTGTGCTATAAAAGCCTGAAGTATGACAGAATGTCAAAGCCAACAAACATAAATACAGGCAAATAATGGCATTGAAATGCTTCACTTTATCAATTCTTTTTCTCTTTTTTTGTGAATGACGTGGGATAATGACTACAAGAACTCTTGTCTGCTAAGCTGACATTTTTGTATGAAGTGGTGAGGGGCATTGCCATTAGTTTTTGCTTTTCCAAGTGTTTCAGCAAGTATTTGATTGGCAGATCTCTGACATTCACTTGGAAAGTTACAAAACACAGGAACTGCAAATAAGGTAAACTGCATTTACCTGAAAATTTCCCTCAATGGAGTATGGAAAACGTATTCTTTGCTAACTCCTGGATCATGCTGTATAACTCATTACTGAAAAATAGAATTACTGGATATTTAATCAAGGTTATGTTCAGCATTCATCTTGGTTTCCTAGGGCTCTTTTCAGTATTTTTGATAGTCAGGAGTCAAGAAGATTTCCTGTATTTCTGTTTTTTTTCCTCTGAGGAAAGTTTAAATTAATTTCCTTTCTTATCTAAATGTATACAAGAAAAATGCTTCCTTTTCATCTCCAGATAGCACTCAGATGGTATAAGTCTTCATAAAGAGATAATCTGCATATAGTATCCACAGTATAGAATAGAAGGCAATAATAGTCTCCAGCCTGAGTATTTAGACTCAAATTTCTTAATGAATTTTGACAAAAAATTAAATGGCTGCAGCTGGTGTTTATAGCCATACTGAAAATGAGCTTTACTTTCTTAAAAGATTAGTCCATTCTAATTAGGTATATTCTGTTAACTCTTTCAGTACAGTTCCTTTAGCTGAACCTATAAAAAAGGTTGACCTTGAAGAGTAATTCTTCTAAGCCACACATCCATGAAACAATAAATTTTGATTTTTTATCTATCTTTATGATCATGTTTACTCAAAATTAATTAAGATTGTTTTCCTCCCAGCTTGTTGCACACCCCCAATCTCTTTCATGATGGTTCAGTTTGAGGAGCAAAAAGGATCTTGATGCTGTGTAAGCACTGCTCAGGAATGAATAAATAAAATATCTCTGTAAAGTCATCACTGTTTTCATCACAGATCCTAAGCATAAGCTCATAGAAGCTACGATGAAAAAATTTAACTCTATCCCAGTCAAAACCAGCACAATATAAAAAAATCCACATGGATATCCACGTCACAATTCTATAATTTAGATCCAGCTTAATTGCAGTCCTTATGAACATATTTATGAAATAGGAAGGATAAACTTCTAAATTTATTTTATTTTCCAGGGTAGAGGAAATTATATCAGAAAGGTTGAATCATTAAAGGATTTGTAGCTTTTACTAAATAATTTGAAATTTGGAAATTATCTACCTTAATCATTGAATTGAGTTACAGGGTGGGAGGGAGAAGGCATTTTTTGATCACCTATTTTTCCTGAATAACACCTAGTAAATCTTTAAAGAAAATAGATTTTAAAACTTAAAACCAAAATGCTCTGTTTCAGGAGCACTGATGTTGAATTTTAAGGACTGCATTACAGGAAAGGACAAATTTGGCTTCAGTGGCGCAGGGATCTATGGGATCTTCTGGTAGTGAACTGAATTTAGTTTTAGAGCCAGTTTAAGTTCTGCCATAAATAACATGTGCTTGTTTTGAGAATCTTAAATTGAAGCTCTGTGTGTGCAAAGATGTTTGTTATGGAAGAGACTAAACATTTACAGAGCCGTAGCTACATTCTCAAAGTTATGTCAACATTGAATTACAGAGTATTAAGGCAAGTTAAAAACTTCTGGAGTTTTAGTCTTGTCCTGGATATGGTATTGTAATAGTGTCTCATCTGACCAGGTCTACTTGCTTATGTTGCATGTTATTGACTGATTACTGTGTACTAAATGTTATGCTGATATTCTGAAATTTTAAAAACCATGGCTTACCATGTAAATTGGCCTACAAAATTAACATGTATATGAAATTATCATTTAAGGAATTGTGATATTTAAATAATTTTAAAATGGAGCTTTGTCCTCTCTCATGCTCACTGATTTTAATGTGATGAACAGTCAATTTCTCATTGCCTCTTAGTTAGAGAAGGGACAATTTTACCCAGATGGTGGACCTCTTTCCTGCTAATTCCTACCCCTTCCAGAGCAAGACTGTGGATTTAGTTGCTCCAGAAGATTCACATGCTTCCTATTGTAGTTCATCCTTCACTGTCAGAGATCTATATTCACTGTAACAAAGAACATAAGCAAATGAAAACAAACTGCATCCAGGAAAATCCCCAGGCCATGTTCAGGGCAGGGTCTTTGATAGTCCATCATATAAAAAGCAAATAAATTTCCCAATAACAATTTTGTTGTTGTTGTTGTTGTTAATATTGTTTTTTATCACTGCTGTTTGTTTTTCTTAGATGTATGAAGCCTAAGGGTTTGGCTGGATTTTTAACATGGATTTTTTTTCAGTACCAGTTATCTAGTGCTCCCTATGTGGAGAGAATTTAAACTGAAATTGAAAGTCGTAGCCAGTGGCAATGAAACAGATACAACTCGGTTAAGTTTGCCATGACAATTGCTGACTGTAAGTTATGTATTTTGCTAAGTTAAATTTTCTGGAACTTGAAACCATGCATTCCTTTTTTCAAATGCAAAGAATTGACATGAATTATCATCAACTAGTGATGGTGAAGAAATTAATTAAATCAGTTCATTTCCAAAGCTGAACCACAACTTCCAAATTATTAATTTACTTATTAAAATAGTGTAATTTCTCAGTTATGCTTACTTTTCTTGATGAGCAGATTGACAGCCCCCAGGCTAACCATGTGAAAATCTTAATCAAACTGATAATTAATTCCTCCACTCATGATAAAACTTAGGTTTTATGTGACTGAGTGAGTAGTCTAACTGAAAGCCACAAGGGTAGTGCAAGAGGGAACAATGGTGAATTTTCAATGGCACTACTGCCTGATTTCAGTGTTTCCTTTATAGACCATGTGGAGTTCCACCAGGCACCTATGAATCAAGAATCTTACTTTTCATTGCCAAACTTCTGCAATAGTGCTATAGCTGTGTTACCCTTGTGTTTAATGAGCTAGAGCTGGATCAGATATGTCAGTTATTTAGATCACTTTTAGCAACTTAAATTTACTTTATTCTTGTGTGAGAATGGGGGGAAAGCCTAATTTTTATTCCAGCTGCAATAATATCTGCAAAATCTATAAATTTAACATCATCTAATGAGCAGCTGCACTAAGAAAGAAGCATGTGTATATATATCAGGATACTTGAGAAATATAGACTGAAAAGTGTCTAAAAATCTCAATTCTCAAGTATTTTAATTTACACAAAATCTGGTCATGGTCCAGATCTCATCAAACTCTGAGAAGCCAAAATAACTCCTGCTTTTATCTATCGTAGAGTAATATAAGTGGGAGCTGGAATTGGTCCATAGTCTGTTTTGGTTTAGAGTTTTTTTATTTTTCTCAGGACAGCAAGACCTTGTACCAATTAGTTCAATGAACTAATGAACCCAAACTAAAAACATGCATTTTTTTGTCCTTTGAAAGATGTCATTACATCAGTAAATTTTATGCCATCTCTACATATTTAACAACTCTCTGAAAGAGCTCTGAAGAATGTGACGTTCCATACAAAGTTTGTCTGGACAGTACGTCAGAATAGGATTCGGCTTAATTTTAAATAAAATTTAAGATTAAGTAAATTATTTTCACCTGCTCTTGTGTAATCTAAGAGGAGGCATTATCTGTAGAAGAATTCTGCCTCAACTTACTCAGGAGTGTGTACACATCAGGTCATGAGAGTTGCATTCAGATGCCCTGCATTATTTCTTCTCTTACAATCTGAAAACAGAAGTAGTGCAAATGACTAACAGACCAGAGATCTAACTTCTGGGAAATAAAGTTACAGGAGATCAATCTGACCCTCCATATCCATTTTCACTCAGTAGCCATAAGCAGCAACACTCATAAATTCTACCTTGCAGGAATACAGGCAATTACTGTGTTTAGCATTCCTACTGTATCTTGTCTCAAAAAAAAAAAAATAAATATTCTTTGTCTATTTAATTGATTCAGACTCAACTCTGTATACAAACCAATCACTTATTTTTCTCATTTGGAATTATATTTATTGTTTGTCAGTGTAAGATCTTTGCCAATGTCCAAACTGTGATTCATTGTACTCATTACATTTCTCTTCAGGAAAAAAAAAAAAAACAAAAAACCCAAAAAACTAAAACCAACCAAAAAAAAACCCAAATAGAATATACTATCTGTTTTGGTTGTAAGGGACCTAAAACAATCATCTAGTCCAACTGCCTGAGCATTTCAGGAGTAAGCAGAAGTTAAAGCATGTTCTTAAGGGTATTGTCCAAATGGTTCCTGAACACTGACAGGCTTGCGTTGTGGCATTGGCCACCTCTCTAGGAAGCCTCTTGGTGTTTGACACCCTCTCAGTAAAAAAAGGCTCCCTAATGTCCAGTCTAAAGCTTCCCCTGTACAGCTTAGAACCAATCCCACATGGCTAGTCCCTGGATGCCAGGAAGAAGAGCTCAACTCCTCCCTCTCCACCTGCCCTCCTCAGGAAGTTTTACAGAGCAGTGAGATCGTCCCTCAGCCTCCTTTTCTCCAGACTAAACAAACCCAGAGCCCTCAGATGCTCCTCACATAATGTTCCCTCCAGCCCTTTCCCTCCTCTGGATGCATTTGAGGACCCTCACATTTTCTATCCCAGAGCTGCCTGCAGCGCTCAAGGGGAGACTGCACCAACCCTGAAGAAGTCAAAAATGTATGATTATTGCTGTGTGGATAATGTCTACTTTTTATTATTCTCTTTTCATTATTACATTAAGCCAGTACCAATTTGTGCCCAGCTCTGAATAGATATGTATTTTTGGTTCATGTACAGACAAGCATTTATGTATCTGGTAACCCCAGTTCTCAGTGGCAGACCATGAGTGATCAATATTCAGTCTGCCACGGGGGAGCTCTGTGAGTCAATGCTTGCCTGTCATCACATCCTTTTCCATTTGGAGTGTACCAAGTGCCTTGGAGGAACCAAATTTGACATGATAGATTAAAACCTAATTCCCAGAACAGGTGAATTCAAGAAATATTTGTTACAGTTAATATCTCTGTTAGCGAGTTGTCACTAAGCAGTTACACAGTGACTAAATTGTAAAATATAATTTATGGGAGGAAAGCTAGATATCCAGCTATCTTGGTAACTGAGGAGAAGCTTTACAAATTTTCTGTCATGCTTCGATGTTACTCTACCATAACAATAAGCCTTAGACCCCTTCTTGTCTCTTCCACCACCTCTTCTGACTCCATCCTCTCCCAACTGCATGTCATAAATAGAAAAATTGGAGCACAAGAATAAAGCAGTTCTGTCATTCCTGGTTCCATCCTACCCCCCGGGAACCATGCAATTTCCTTCCAAGCAGCCATGGGCTGGAGACTTCAAAGATTTCTTGCCATGAGTCAAATAAAACCTATACTCCTGGAAAGAAATCTATGACCTTTGACTGAATGGACAAAGCTGACATCTTCATTTTGAATATAACAGAATTTATATATCTATATATAATACTGCAATATTCTGAATGCTTTGAGGTACTTACAGCAATCAGTATAAATACACTTATTATTGGATTTTAACTAGAACTCAATCTAAATTAATGCATAAACCTTTACACAATACAAGGGACAACAATAAAATAAAATTCGAACTACTGAATCTAAAGTCAGAAACAAGTTTCCAATTGCCTTCCAATATCTGCAAGAGAGAGCTGATTTTGCCAATAATGTAAGACCTGAAAGATAAAGAAAGTGATTCTGAAATAGTCCTGGTGTATTTTGAAGATTTTTGTTTAAAAAAATTGAAGGAAAGTGATTTGAAGGGTGAGCTTTATCATGTCAATGTGGGCTGTGAATATTTGTTGTCTCACTGCATATGGGGAAGCAGAATCTTTTTCATTTCATTTTGTGCTATCCTTCAGTGAATAAAAGGCATAAAAATCACAAGTTAAATGTGCATGTACTAGACATGTGTGTACAGACAATAATTAGAATTCAAGCACTACAGGGCTATAACACAACACGTTGCAACAATAATTCATCATTTTGCTTGCCAGCAGATCGATGTGAGAGACGCGTTACTTTTCATTTTAGTATGTCACAAAGGAGTAGACAAAGCAGACATCAGGTATTTCTGGAGCACTGCACTCAGCAGTCATACACTGTGTGTTAGAGAAACCCTTTGTGCCACATCAGTTTATAGCTTAGTCATAATTAGTGACATTGTCAAAAAAACTGTTATAGGTGTTGTTTCCCCCCCCACAACAGATAAACAAATTGTCTCACATTGGTATGTGAGCAAACATGTTGGTTGCTCTTCCAAATACAAAAATAAAAATGTCACTTTAAAAGTTTAAATTATTTTTGCACATTTAGAGTTAACATAGAGTTGTGTAACCAGAAACTATTTACACACAGATAGCTCAGCTGGTTAGAGCAGGGTGCTAATAATAACACCGTGGTTGTGGATTCAATCTGCACATGGGCCATTCACTTCAGAGTTCAACTTGGTGGTCCTTTTAGGTCCCTCTCAACTCAGAATATTCTGTTATCTTTCACATACACATGTGCATAGGTGGATGCACAGAGGAAATAAAATGTTGCTTGACTGGTTTTTTCAAAAAAGCTTTTTCTATTCCATTGGGTGGCTAAGGGAGGTTCCTGCTTGTCTGAGCTTGACATTAGCTTGTGAATACAGAACTAGAGGGTCCGTGGCTTTGCTGTTTTTTATTGACTCCCTACCAATCATGCATTCAGTCCCCAGAGAAAGTAGGGAATAGGGAATGGCAAATCTAAAGATTTTTCCATGAGGGCAGGTCCCAAGAGTTCAGTTGGTACAGCACTCTTGGGGTGGTGCCAAGAGGGCACTTACAGCAGAGGTGGAGCTCACGTACAGGGCTGTGTCCTTCCTGCTGGAGCAGAGTGAACTTATGCATTCTGCATAGCTGGGCTCTTCCAGGAATCCCTCTGTAGAGAAACTAATGTTTTATTTTGAGAAATAAAACCTGAAGGTAACAGTGGTGAAATGTTCTCTCTTGTTTGAGTTTTAGTTCAGCAACAAATACTTTACCCTACTTGAAATGTTTAGTGTATTTTTCTTACAAAAAACCTACATCATAACCCTTAGCAACCAGAGAGTGAGTGCCCTCTTAAAACTTAATTACCGGGAGAAGGTGTGTGCACAGAACTGAGGGTATTAAGCGGTACAGACAATAGATAGCTTGATAAAAACATCTTGGCAGAGAAGTGGTTCAGGTGTTTTACATGTCGCCTCCGGCTTTAATCTTGACTAATGAACTCAATGAGGATTGTTTTTTCACTAGCTAGAAAAGTGTGTTTATGTTCTTTTCATAAGTAAGACAAGAAAAATCCTACATCCTCATTTTGAGATTCTTGTTTTCATTTCTCACCAAGAGAAGAAAAGACATAAAAGGTCTTACAAGACCTTTGTGATATTCTGCACATCTTTAATTTACACTCTGTCCTAGAAACTCCTGTACAGGAATTTACTAGGTACTACCAGCTCATTAAAAAAAAAAAAAGTTGAGAAGGAATGAAGGAAACTAATGAAACTAATTAAGTCCCTAAAAAATATGTGGTGCAATTGTGCAATTTTAGGCACCATAGAATAACCCAGATGCTTAGAGAAGAGTTACCAACAGAAATGCCAGAGACTCTTGGGGTGACTACAGCCCTCTGGCAAAGTTTCCTGGAGGCCAGGAAGAATGTTCTAGGGAAAAAAGTGCTTATCTTTGAAAAGTAAAATAGAGATTCAGGATCTGCTATAAAATTGACATAGATAATAAGTAATAGATAAAGTGAATCTATGTAGTGACATTGTTATGCAGCCTTAATATTTAGATGGAAATAGCTTCTGAATCTAATGTGTTTATGGAATTTCATAACAGGGTCCATTATGGATCATGGGATGAATGCAAAAACTAACTCTGCTGTACAGAAAACCAAGTACCAACTAGGGATTGGGACTCATATTCTTTTCTTGTACTTAGATTTCTAAGTTTTACCTTTCAAAAAAGACATCATAGCTACTCTCCTTTGGCAAGGGAGAGTGAGGAGGTTCTCCCTTGTATTCAGTGGATCACTGGCTAACCCATCCATTTCAGATTATTTTTTATTCTTTAGGGAGGGTTTCATACTTTCATTGGTTTCATGGTTCATCAGCGTGAAGATAAAAATTTTTATTTTCTACCTACATGGAGAATATACCTGTCTGGTTTGCAATT
Source organism: Bombycilla garrulus (assembly GCA_013400315.1). Lineage (NCBI taxonomy): Eukaryota > Metazoa > Chordata > Aves > Passeriformes > Bombycillidae > Bombycilla > Bombycilla garrulus. The sequence goes on from VXBU01011881.1 coordinate 258,958, forward strand.
GCTTCAGCAGTTCTGCTTTGTGAAAGGAAGTTGATATTCAATGGGCTGAGAGTGCAAGCATATGGGAAAAACAAATGGTAAGACCTGGATTCTAGCTTTTGTCATGAGGACCGTTATATATTTTATCCTACATAGGATGCACAATCAGTCTTTAAAATAGGTATTGGAACACATGATTTCCTGGTCTGACCCTAAATTACCACTTAGTGGATCCACAGGGTTTCTGCACTGGGCACAGAGCATGTCATAGAATATTTTTATTAGAAAAATTAATGGACTTGCCTAAAATTGACTTGAATATCTTTCATAATTTCCCTCTAAAACTGTCCAACATTTTTAATTTGAGCTTTTTGTCACATTAATAAATTCTAAAGATAGTCTTAATCTTATGTTTCACTCTGGCATCTTATTTCTTTTATTATTGCTTTTAAGCTTAAAATAGCACAAAGGATAAGTGAACATAAACACATGGTGAATAACAGCCCATTAATTGGCTCAAATAATTCCTAAAAATACTGCAAAAACTAACTCTTCATCAATTTCAGGAGAAGGTTAGTTTTAATTGGGTATGTTGGCTGCTACAAGGATTTGCAAAAGGAGAAAAAGATGGATAAAGATATACCACAGCCAATATATATAACACACCACTTCTAAATATGATTTTTATATTTCAAGCAATTATATTTTTATTTGAATGTTATATAATGCATATAATTGTATATGTATTCACCTATATAGTACACTAGTATTGTCATGTATTTTACATGTGGTTCTATTTGTTGCTAGAGGAGATTCATCTCTAACCTGTAGCTCACCAGCAAGAACAGTGTCATACAGTGTTTGGTTTGTATAGCCAGATTTTGGTACCAGGGGCATTACAGGGGTGGCTTGTGTAAGAAGGTGCCGGAAGCTTTCCCATGACTGACAGAGATTCATCTGCATCCCATGGAGGATCCCAGCAGGAGCAGTGGGATGCTGGAGGGGCCTGTGATCCCATGGGAAACCCGTGATGTAGCAGGTTCCTTTCAGGGACCTGCAGACCCACAGAGAGAGGAGCCCACTCTGAAGCAGGTTTCCTGGTAGGACTTGTGACCCTGTGGGAGATACACACTGGAGCAGCCTGTTCCTGAAGGACTGTACCTTGTGGAAAAATGACCCACAACGCAGCAGTTCAGGGAGAACTGTTGCTTGTGGGATGAACTCACATTGGAGAAGTTCATGGAGAACTGTCTCCTGTGGGAAGGACTCCTCTCCCTGGACAGCAGCAGAAACAAAGTGTGGTGAACTAACCATAATAACCCCCATTCCCCATCTGCCCTCCTGGAGGAGAAGAGGTAGAGCTTGGGCTGAGGGAGGGAGGTTGAAAGATGTTTTTAAGATTTATTCTACTTCTCATTATCCTCCTCTGATTTTGTTAGTAATAAATTCATGTAATATCCCCAGGATGAGTCTCTTTGACTCATTATGGTATTTAATGAGTGATCTCTCCCGGTCCTTATCTCAATTCGTGAACCCCTATATTTTCTCTTCCTTTACAGTTGCAGAGGGGAGTGATAGTGAGGCTTTGGTGGGTGCTTGGAATCCTTCCAGGGTCAACCCCCTACATATAGTTAACAATAAAATCTTTAGGCTAGGGTTATTTTATGCCTACATAATTTTATAAGGGTTTTATTCTTTATTTTATGGGACATTCAGATGCTTTGATTCTGTATGTGGTTCTTAAATCTACTGCACAATCGTAATTCTTTGTAACCACCTACTAAAGTTAACTTCTCCCTCAAGAGCACTTGGGAAATTATCCTTAGGACAAAAGCAGAAGCCAAGCATAGTGTCTTGGTGCTTTTGGGCATTCTTCTGAACCTCTACCAAAGCTCCACCTTGGCTGCAGTTGACAACACTCCTATACATGCTAATATGTGGCAGACTAGAGTTCAGCAGTGTTGAAGCTTTTGCTAAACAAAACTTGGTTTGGTTAGAAAATCAAAACTTAACACACGTAGAGAAGACAGAAGAGTCTGTCATGGCAAATGGCAGAGGGCTTAAAAAGCAGCACCACTCTGAATATACTTGTTCCATCTCTAAATAGTTGGCTAAAGGTATGTCAGGCCATTATTAGGCATTATGACACTGCATAAAGGTCCAGATTTCTTATCCAGTCCTCTGTATTTCAGGAAAGAGAAATTCTATACTGCATACACTCATCTAGTCATCCAGTGCCTTTCTTCTGTTCCACATTAAATGGTGAATCAGATGCTTCTAATCAACTGAATATTGACTTCCACTTAGCATTGCCAATTAACTCTGACTGAGAATCTGACTTTGTTTTAAGACCACTGTAATTTTTTACTTCCTAATGAGGATGCACTCTACCACTGCTAGTTTTGAAAGCTGTGTGGAAGTACGCAGACCAAGAGAATATTCTTTTTCCCTGTTGCTGTGTATCACCTGGGTTAAGCAAAAGCAGAACTTCCTGTATACATGATCTGAGAACTGCAGACTGTTTCTGCAGTCAAATCCTAACTAAGAAATTGCTTGAAAAATACAGAAAATCTGGAAGTGTGCTTTCCCTTCAATTTTCAGACTCATACTTGCCTGGAAGAAGAGTAGCATCTTTCTTAGGTGCTGAGCCTAAGAAACGATCTTGAGTCGAGGGCACTCACAGCGAAAGCAAAATCATGCTCTGAAATTCAATGCTCAGATTTCTGTAGAGAACACACCCTACAGCAGATCAACACATCACGCAGCAGAGTCAGTTGAGCACATATATATGCATAGATGTTTTCTTACTTAACTCCAACAAAAGTTGGGTGGAATAAGCATATTACAAATCTTTGATTCTTTGCATGTATTTCTACCTTTAGATTAAATATTAATTATTTTTTCTGATTTTTTAAGATTTTATTTTAATTTACTCTTTTTCAAGGAAATTAATTCATATCCACAACCAATCTTGAAACAAGTCACCTGAATAAGGTAAGTAGATGACTGTAATCCAAGAATGCCTTTTAACAGTCATAGGAGCTTAAGGAGAGTAGAGATTAAATTTGGAACTACTTGGCCTTCAGTGAAATTTGAATAAAGAGCTATTGTTCAAAAATTAATTCTGCTTATGATGACAGATCATCCACTTATTGATTCGGTAATACCCCATCAGAATTTAGGGTGGCCCTTACTCTCTGCCAGAGTTTTATGTGTTTCTCTCAGTTCCCAGTCCTGTGCTAAGATAATGCCTGATCTCAGTTACACCAGCACCAAACAGAAATAACTCCACTGAACAGAGCTGGGTGTGACCAAACAACTCTAAACATCAATTCAGCTGTGTGTGCTCTTGCTTCAGGTATAAACATTCCCATTCCTAATAATATCATAGGCACAGACATTTTACACAGTGTTCTTCTGCCTTTAGGTATGTACCCACTGTGAATGAAGATAAATGGTCCTGGGCTTTGTCTGAGCTCCACACTAGACAAAAATGATCCAGGTCTGGAGAAGCGTGGCCACATTGGTTCAGTGCTGCATCCAAGCTGCTGCAGGCAGTGTCACAGTGTCACACAGCATCTATGGGGGCTTTCAGACTCTAAAATGTACGCAGAGAATTTGCATACAGCTGCCCATACAGACAGGTTCTGTGGCTCTTCTAGTGCATCTCTGTTAATAAATTAAACAGAGAATGGGCAGAGGTGCAAGAGCAGCAATTTGGGCGCTTCATTTTTACACTGACAGAGCAGTTCCTGTAATATTTTGATACGGATAGTCTCCAAAATGACACTTAGGTACAATTTTTGAGCTGTCACAGACTTAAGACCATTCCTAACAGCAATTTACAAGCAGTCCCCAGTCTTGGGACTCAGGACAGTCTAGTAATTATGGTCTGACCATGCCACCTCTGGTCACAGATCCAGGAAGCATACTCTAGCACTTCTCCACGTTATGAGACATTTAACTCTTGATAGCACTCCACCTATAAACCATGAGTCTTGAAGCAGCCACATTCAGATTGCTTTATCCAGACAAAGTTGTAACATGATCTGACAGTGGCTACGCAATTATCTGCTGGTTTTTTTACAAGCAGAATTCACTTTGAGGCTCAAAGTAGGCTGTTACACTCTCCCTGATTTAAGGAGGTGATTTAACTCTCACTAATAACACTGGAAATATTCTCATGAGTTTCATAAGAGGGAAATCATGTCTAAGACAACAAAGAATGTTGCATGGCCCAAAGAGTTCTTCAGAAGAAATACCCTTGCAGCTGACTCCAATAGGAGTCAACAAACCCTTGTTATATAGTAACAATTGATCAAGATCTAGATATGCACACAATTAATTGGATACCTCACTTCACAGGTCAATATATTGGGAGAAACATTTTCATCTCTAATCTAGTTCAAAACACAGACATAATACACTTCTTTTTAAAGTTTTCTGTCCTAACCACAAGCCTTTCCAGCAGAGTTAAGTGAACTGATAAATCTGTCTCTGTTGTTATTATACTCAATTGATTAGTTCTGCTTCATCTCACAAGAGAAGTCCCTTTTTGATAACCAGAAGTAATCTATTTTATGTTGAAAACAATACTAGGTGAAAATAATAAATTTTTATTGATTAATTTCAAAAGTAGAACATAATATATTTTCCAAGTTCAGGTGCAGTCATCATCATTAGGAAATGATTTCTCATCATTCAACATGTCTTCTAAATTTTCACACAATTTTTTGAACAGTTAAGGGTTTAAAATGCTTTTTTACAGAGGACATCAAAGCCAAATGACTCATAACCACATCCTAGGTGGGATGGTGATTAGGAGTCAGTGAGTAAACTCGGAGAATAATGAATTCAGTGACAGGGCAATCCTTTATCTGTTATGTGGACAAAACCGTGCTTTCCCATGAACACTTCCTGCTGGATATTTGATGACTTGTGACATATGAGAACTGTGTCAGTAAAAGTACTTATGCAACAGCTCTGATGTGTATGGCAGAAGTTTTCTTACAGGAATTCCACTATGTTAGGATTTGCTTTTATCTATGGAATCAAGTACTGTAAATGAAATAATCTTCACAACATTCTACAAAATCTATTTTTTCACCTGACTTTTCCACTCAGAAAGGTTTTGAAGATACTACAGAGAACAGTAATAAATATAGCAAAGAATTTCTGTGGGGATGGGGAGAGGAAGAGAATGATGTTTGCGACGAATTACCTGAAATTTCCTCACTTTCAGTATAAGTATACATTTTTTGGAAGCATTGAGGCATGGGCTCTTTTGGAGGCCTTTAAAAAAACCAAGCAAACCAGAGGAATAAAACATAGGATGAGCTAGAGAAGGGTTTTTTTTTTTGCTCACAGTTTTGTAGATTTCCAGCAGCAAAACTTGTATTTTCACTTGAAAGCCAAACTCTAGTGCTATGATGAAAACTGGGCCTGAAAACTTCACTCAGTTTTCCAACTGCACTATTCAGAGTCCCACTTGTTGAAGCTTCCCAAACACACAGCTGCAGAAGCAGCAGCTTTGAACAAAGCAAGAGTCTTTAAAACCTAAACTGGAGTTGTAATCATAGCATTATTTAGATTGGGGAAGACCTTTAATATCATTGAACCCAACCATTAACCTGATACTGCCAAGTCCACCACTAAGTCTCTAAATGCGACTTCTACACATCTTTTAAATACTCCCACAGATGGTGACAATGCACATTCCCTGGTTTTCTGGCTCTTACCCTTCTCTTTATACAAACCCACAAAGCTAAGAGGCATAACATCATCTATAACCACTCTGTCATTCACAGGGCCACATTTCTTCTGCTGAAATCAAAGACCACGTATATACATTTTTAATTCAGAATAGATTTTGCCAAAAGATACATTTCTTCTCAAAAATAGTTCATAAGAAACATGTTATGTTTTAGAATAAAAGTTTAATTCTTCTGATTTTTGGGAATAATTTAAATTTTTAAGTTGAAAGAGTTTTCATGCCGCTGTTTCATGTAGTTCATTTTTACACACTAAAACACTCCTGTTACAAGTAAGGGATATTGCAAAAGTTGGCATTTTATAACATGAAGATATACCACATATAATCATGTAACAAATCTCAAAACATTGCAAACACAATGAATGAATCATTTCCTTTCTCCTTTCATATGGGTAATAATAAAGGATTCTTATTGAAAACTGTTTTCATGGAACAGAAATTTGTATTTTCTTCTTTAACAGTAAACATTCTAAATATGATTTCTTGTCACCTAATTTTGCTTATTAATTTAATTTTCTTCTTATTTCAAATATATTTAGAAAATTTTAACTCCCGCAATCTTCCTAATGTCTTTATTTTACCCTGCACCCTTCCTACTGAGCAACAAATGCACATTTCAATTTCCTTCATCCAGTCCATCCTTTCACTTTTTAATCACCTTCTCAGTATTCCTAGTTACCGCTGACACAACACAAAATGGCATTAAAATAATAAAAAAAGGCAGAGTTATCAAGATAGGAAATGTAAATTAGTATTTTGGAATGTTTAATAAAATTTTTCTTTTATAATTTTTCTGGTTTTCTGACAGAATGTCATCAAGTCTGAAGGCATTGGGCAAGAATAATGTAGTTTAATCCATCACTTTTTCAAAATAAATTGTGCTTTAATGATAATTTTTCTCTCTTCTATAACTTAATACAACCCTTGTTGATTTTTCAGGGCTATATGAACTTTCTGAAATGAATAATCAAACAAAAGAAAGAAGTTTGAAGAGAGAATTCCTCCTAACAAATAATAAAATGAACAGATGCTGACATCTGTCTTTGCTAGAGCTGCCTAACTGGGTGTCGAGGTGGATTGTGGTGCTCTGTGCTTTGTTGGCAAGAGCTGTCAGATAGGGGAGTTTTGTTTGCAACAGGTCTCAGTGTCAATACATCTGTTAAGTAATACACTAGAATCATGGAATATCATGTTGGAAGGGACCTCAAGGATCATTTGATACAACATTTTTTGGAAAAGCACGGTCAAGACAAGATGGCCCTGCACCTTGTCAAGCTGAATATTAATGGCCGATGTTGGGGAATCCACCACTTTCCTGGGAGCTCATTCCAGTGGTTAATTGTGCTCATTGTAAAAAAAATTTTCCTCTTGTGACCAATTAGAATCTCCCCAGAAGTAACTTTTATTCATTAGCCCTCATCTTTTCCATGTGACTTTTTGTAAAATGGAATCTCTGTCTTCTTTATAGCCACCCTTTAAACTCTGGAACATGGTGATGACATCTCTCCTTGATGGCTTGGGTTTTAGCTTCTATGTTTTTCAGATTCTTTGTGCTAGTATGTAATTCTGAAACTTCATATTGTGCTGGGGAGCTCTCTTCATGGGACAGTGGGACAAAACAATCCCTTCTCAGCTAGAGAATCAAGGACAACTGTTACCCAAAAAGCAAAAACAATGGCAAAGAGAAGGGGGCAAGGCAGGGGGATTGAGACTTCATAACCTGGAGCTGTAGACAATTGAACCCAGTATGTGGATGAACCAAAACTTGTAGGAGTGTGGTAACTTGTGACCAGGATCTATCTTGGATTCTACCTGGTTGTAGCCCTGGCTGGGCTCTTGTGATGCCCAAGGTATATCCTTTTAAGGCCTTTCAATAAATACCTATTTTATTCCTTTTGCTCTTCCTAGTCTCTGTTCCAGGTCAGCCTTTCCAGGCATAACCCTAAGCATTCTTTTCTTGAGGCTGAAATAACTCTATTCTCTCAATCTTTCCTCATGTGTAAGGCTCCCTTGGTCATTGAACAGCTCTGGGCCCCTTTTCTGGGGCTCCTTCTGCCTGTCCACATCTTTTTTTGTGCAGTGGGGACCATACCTGAACAGAGTATTCCAGGTGGAGTCTGATAAGCACAGAGCAGAGTGGGATCATGATTTTTTTGTCTCTGCTGGTGATGTCCCTCTTGTTGCAGCCCAGCATCCTGCTGGCTTTCCTGGCTGCAGCAGCCTCTTCTCACTCGCATGGAGCTGTTGTCCACCAGGATCCCCAGGTCCCTTTCTACTAGAACTAATCCAAAACTAGAGATGCATTTTTGTGAAGCAAATGTGTGGTTTAGGGTCTGTTTCACTATGAAGAATTCAGATTTCCAACATTTTGAATTTTGTGAGTTGGCACTGGTGGTACATTGACACTGCTGTGTTGAACACAGATAAGGAGCTCATTTTAATGTCTAATATTAGGCTAATATATAAACATTCATTCTTTAAGAGTCCAGAGACATTATTCTTCTTTTAAAATGTAAGTTATTTGTCCATTTAAATTACATTTGTGGTTCATTGACCTTCCAACTATGCATTATATCTGTGAGTAAGGAACTTATATTAAGAAATAGCACATTTTATATATCTCAGAAAAAAGTCTGTGAAACTCATTCATGTTGTCAAGCCTAATGTAAGTGCTGACTTTCCAAGGTTTATTACTACTATTTCAACTTCGACGTTATGTCATATACAATACAACATTTGGCTTTACAAAAGAAAACAAAAATCCACTCACTAGAAAGACATTTTGGGTAACTGCGGACATTTACAATGCACTCATTTATATTAGATTATTATTGACCGGAATGTTCTGCAGAAACTTTGCCAAAGAGAAGGAACCTAACACAAGGCTCTTAGTTTCACCCAACCCAAATTCCCTTCGAGTTCTTTGCGTTACCATCCAGCCTTAGCTAATATGTCCTGCAGGTGTAATGGTCATTGGACATAAACCTTAGCACTTATGAAGACATCCATGTGACTGTTGACATATATGTTGCTCTAATATGATACATTCATAAACTGCAGGTTTTGACTGCACAGGAAATCAAGGGACTAAATTAATTACTATATTATTATATTACTTTAGAGCAGACTTATTTGGCACAAAAGAAATATATTACAAGTCAAATAACAAGTTTTACAAGTCAAAGCTTGGATTTTTTTTTACAGTTATTCCCAAGTTTGGGATCAAGATCCTTCAGTAAATAATGAACAATTATTTACAAAATGTCTTTTCATTCTGAAAAATTATCTGTCAATCTAACTTTTCATCACTTTGCACTACTAGTATTCATGACTAATTTTAAAACACATCCTGCCCATAACAAGCTATGTTATTTATGTTGGGCTTGCATAATATTTCCAGTCTTTGCATTCACAAAGCACAGAAGTCTTTTCATCCAATTGTGTAAATCTGGATTATAGATTTCAAGACTAAAGCAATATTGTAGTATTACGAAGCCTAATTTTTCTTATGGTAAAAAGGGTCCATCCTTTTTAGTGTTCCTGTTCATTCACAAAACACATTGGGAAATAACAGTTCAGTTCTATCATTCCCAACTCTGTTCTGTTCTCTGTCAATGAGCCGAAATCCCTGTAATTCCCCTCCATCATTTCACTGATCTGACTTCTCAATCACTCCACTGTTTACTCCATAAGGTCTTCCCTTGCCCTTTTATTCTCATCTTTCAATTATTTCTTTTGCTCATTCCTTTCTATTAGGTTTATTCCTTCCTAGGAGGTGCATGTTTGCTTTTTTGCACTCTTCCATGTAGCCAGTGGCACCCAGTTGAGGGAAGGACAAATATAACTTTCTAAGCACCTTAGCTGCTTTTGAAATTGGCAGCTCTGCACATTCTACTTAAGCATTTAAAGAAAGACACAAGGGTTGACAATAAAAGGAGAGAAGGATAAAAAGACACCTCATGTGCTTTCCGCTAGCTTGGTTGTAGCTTGAGGATTTTGAAATTACACGTTCGTATTTCATTTGTTGGGTTTGATCTGTCAAGGTAATAGTAGATCAATATTTATGTACTGGTAATTAAGGTACTCTCCTTACCCCCTCTCCTCCATTCCCAGTAGCATAAGCTATAGTTTATAGTCTGTCAGAATTTCCATTACAAAGTCCATTTTTCAGAGGTCAATAACTCAACGATTTAAGACTACATCAGCTCAAAAGTAGATGTACAAGTTGTCAGAGACTCTTAATTCACTTTTTATTTCCATTATGGAAGGAAAACATTTGATGGTTTGAGCTTTTTTTTTTGTTTTGTTAGGTTTTTGGTGATGCTTGAGATTTTGTTTCCTTTTTGAGCTAAAACTTGGCTTTTGCTCTGAAACTGAAATGTTGCAGCTTACATGGGCTAAACATTTCTAGATTTTTTAAAGTATAACTAAACATACAAAACTTCCAGATAAAGAGCACAGCTAGCAAGCAGGCAGTGCAAATTATTTTTGTCCCTTTTTAGACTGCAGAAAATGTTAGCCTTAGCTGTCACCCCAATGGTAAATCACATGCCATGAGTTTTCCAAGAAAAGCACATTATGTACATGCAAGGCAATGGCAAATAAAAGGGCTCTGATTCTCAGCTTATGCTGTTTGGTGCAATTCCATCCAAGTGCCATGCAATAAACAGAAGTGAAAATATTTCTGTCAAATTTTCATCCACGTCAGCTCTTTCCAGTTGTGTTAGGGAACCATGAAGTCACCAGCTCAAGTGGAAACATTATTGATTCTTAGTTATCTGACTATAATGAAAGTGCATTCTGTGTTGTTTTGCTTATTTAAAAGGATTTATTTTGCCATATTTGAAAAGACACCTTGAACCAGTAGTGTGGTTGCTTGGTTTTACTATGGACTGGTTAAGGACTCTCTGAAAGTTGGTCTTCCTTAATTAAGTGCATCTTTTTGTGCCAAAATATTTTTGAGTACAGTGTGGAAACAAGGCACTATAGCCCAAAATCAGTGAAAGATGCGGTTTCCCTCCATTGACAAAAAAAAAAAAAAAAAAAGGAAAAAATCTTGTCTGCAGTTTTATAATAAGTTTCCCAAGCAAGGAGAATGTCTTTAATCCATTTGAAGGACCCAGGTGAAGTACTTTTTCCCACTAACACACACCATAGTATGAGAGTGAAAGACAAACACACAGACAACAAGAGAACTGACAGAAGAAATTCATGTGTCCTGTAACAAACTTGTCATCAGTAGTTTCACATGTATGTATGCTGTATTTGTGATTACAAAGAGGCAATAATACACTACAGACTACACTGAACTCATTAAAGAGAAAGGGCTTATATTGCATATCGCTCCTGGAAAAACATACTTGAAAAAAAAGCAACTCCTGGATAATTGAAAAACAAGACTAGCAAGTGTAAATAATCAGCCAGTGCATTTTTTTTCCACTAGCTGCTAGGAACAAGTTCATATATTTAATTCAGAACCAGTGCATACTGAAGTCACAGCCATTCTTCCCAGAAAATATCTTAGATGTACAAACAATGGAAGTCTTGAAATTTTTTTCCAGCTAAGTTTAGCTATTTTACTCAACCAGTTTGCACATGCAGAGGAAGGCCAGTGAGTATCAGAGATTATGTGCACCTGCTTCCCAAGCAACCTGAACTCTTTCCACTCTGTGCTCCCTCTCTGTGGCAATGAGCTGCCATTCAAGGGCCACAGGACTTCTGGCAGCCGTCTCCCTTCCTCATAGCTCATCTGCACATTTTGGCACAGACCATGTTAATGCAGTATCAGCCAGCCCTGTCCTTTGGGGTTTGCTGTAACTATAGAAGAAATGTAAATGCTGCAATGCATGTAAGTTTTGTGCAGCACCATACAATACACGATTCATTATAGTTTACCAAACCTTTGAGAGCCCTGTGGCAAAAGGAAACTGTCATTGCTAGATGTGATTTAGCCTTCATATGTTTTAATTTGAAAAGTGCTGTATGAATGTGTAGTCATTGTTCTCATAAAATTTAACTATAAATAATCAAGGATTAAAAAAAAGGACTAAAAAAAGTCTTCAATTTTTTCAGCACTCTGTTGGAAAAATTCTTTAATGCTTTTAAAAATGCGTTCTTATACTACAGAGTCATCAAACGAAAATGTCAATAAAATCAGTAAATAATAATTTTTTTAAATTCTAATGAAAAAATACCCTAATTAGGTCAAGTACTATTACCATTACTCAAGTAATATCTGTCATTGTATCACAGAATGCAAGCTATCAGATCAGAGTTCAGTTGCAAAATCCCAGTGAAGTGTCTGAGCAAATTTTCAAAACAGAAAATATTCCTTTTGTATTTTGACAGAGTTAATTCATGTCAAAGCATCGTAAGCAGGAAGTTCCATTCTGAATAGGATTTTATTAGTCTTTATAGGTCATATTCATGCTGTGCTGACTACATAATTGTGGAGAGCATGAGCTTCCTCTTAAACTAGTAACAAAAACTATTTTCCACTTAGAATAAATTAATCTCAGTGAGCATTAGTATCTGAAGATGAATGTATATAATCTAGGGGATTGTTTAGCCTTTTCCTCTACCCAGTGGGCAGAAATGAAAATCCCAATGCTCTTCATTTTGACTGCATAATACTCTTACTTATAAAGGAGTCTATTTTTCTCCAGCTGTAAAGACTTCTCAAATAACCAGAGAGCTTGGATCCGGTGCTTAACTGTGAAGAAGGTAAAATTGGGTGAAGTTAGTCAAGAGCATCTAATAATCTTGGTTTGTATTAACTTAATTCTTCTGATCACTAAGGAGTAAACTAGACTAAACTTAAGAGTTGCCTTTCTTCCAAGCTAGAAATGAAACTCTAGATAATTTTAGTAAGGAGGTAATATAAAAGGAGATCTTTATTTGAAGGCCTCCAGGAGAAGTTATGAAAGATGTCCACAAAAGCCCTCCCCACAGGGATGAGTACATTTTCTAGGTTTTAGGAAATTAGCATAATTGATAAAAAGCACCAGTTAGGAAGACAAGTGGTGATGTGATATTCCTCCCCAGGTAAGCACCTTCTCTGGAGCCTCCCTTCAGCACTCATTGTACTTTGTTCATGAGAATGTATCTGGAAGGGTTGTTCTTGGACTTGGTTCCCAGGAAGAACCAAGATAGGATAAGGGCCTTGTATCTCCCGGGGCTTGGAGCTCTAGAATTTGTTTTGTCTTTCTGCTTAAGGAAAAGCAATGGAAAAGTACTGGGGAAACTAGTCACTAATACAATAGACTGCAGAGCTACAAATATATATGTGAAGAGTACAGAGAATATATTAAAAAAAAAAAAAAAAAAAACAGNAGGCAAAACCTAAATGGCATTAAAACAAACATATTCCTCTGTCCCTAGTTCTCTGACACAAACTAGTGGCCAACCTGTAACCGCTTCCTCACTTTCATGCCACCTTCACCATTCATGCAGATTAATAATTGTGCTTTTGCAGTTGAAAGCTTATTGTAGATGTCTAACAGCAATATCTCAGGTGTATCCTAATGCGGGCTGGGTCCAGAGGAGTCAGACCCCCTGCTGCCGCAGATGTTCTGGATAGCGAGGTCTCGGGAGGGACTGCTTTGTCCTGGAGATCTCCAGCAGAGACCCTGGCCCCCAGGCTATCCTAGCAAGCTCAGCCTGAGGTGATCAGGTGGCTCAGCTCTTAGTGATTTCAGCTCTCTTAGGATTTCAGCTCTTCGCTTGCTAGGGTCCGCTGTGGCTGGCTCAGGGAAGAAGAGACGAGAAGGCCGTGTAGAGGTTCCACAGAATGGTTTAATGCAGGTTCTGTGAAGGGCCTCCAGTGACGGCTTCTTCCACCAAACTGGGCAGGAGCCGGGGTTTTTATAGGGTTAGTTAGGATTGGGAAACTACCCAGTAGTTTTACGGTAGGGGTGAAATAACCTATAGCCCCAGGACCTCTGGAATGTAGCCAATAGTATTACAGGGTCTTGAGGCCAGAAGCAGAGCCTAGTCCATGACTAGGCATTTCCTATCTCCGAGGAGGCCTAGCAGCAGGCTCTGTGACTGCAACAGTATCCCACATTTTATACCAACTTGCCCACTCAAGTGATCACTTTGCCTGATAGGGCCTGGAAGCAAGATGTTTCTCTAAATGTTTAAATCAACACAACATTAAATATCATGACTTTAACATCCCAGATACACTAGATACATTGAATATACATAATTTGCACATGCACAGTCCCAGAGAGATTTCTGTAACCAACCCAGACCACCAGAAAATAATAAGAGTTTCTACTACCAAGATGACAGAGCAGTTAAATTTACATCTTTAGCATTAGGCTTAATCAGCACAAAGGACAGTTTCATTCATGTACAGATTCAGTAGCTACATGGCTTTCCTAAAAAAGAATTGACTTAAAGTCAGTTTTAAGGATATTAATTTATCGGGATTAATGAATTAGAGATGGGACTTCTGAGCGGTGCTAGAAAATGTGATTTATTATTTATCTTCTTACAGTCACAGGACGGTAGAGTTCGTCTTCACAGTCTTCACCACATGGTCAGAGGTCACAAGACCTCTAGCTATAAAGTTTTTTGAAGACTTATTAACCAATAAAACACTGCCACCCAGATTATTTATGTTATCAATCATTACTAAATTCATCTTACACGTCTTGCCACAATGCAGGCTTTTCTGACACGCTAACCTCAGTACTACAGCTGAAAACTTCTTTGAACCTTTATAGCTACTTCTGTATTTTCTGACATTGAATGATGTTTTTACCCAAACAAATGAAGTAAATTTTCAAATACAGGCTCAAATATTATTTATTTCAGCACAAACAGTCCAGTGGGAAGCAAGATTTTAAAAATCCATTAAAAAAAAGTTTCATCAAATTGTCTCTGAGAATGGCCAAAGATGCTTAAAAAGTCACAGAAAACAGAGGAATTAGATGCCAAAAATTAGAAAGCAAAAAAGGTGTGCCTTCCCACCTTTCAGCAAGTTTTGGTTCAGTGATCTCATCAGTCAGAGGCAGCAACCGTAACTTTGAATGGACATTTAAATTGACATTCTATGTCAAGTCATGACATAGCAGATTCACCAAAGTTGTGTCAGAAGGTTGCTTTCTGCACGCAGAATTCCACTAGAGTATTTGTTTTGGCAGTTTACAAAATATGTTACTAGAAGTAAATGAGAGAGAGTTTGATACTAAAAACCTTGCCTGGGGCAAAGAATGCAAAGCTGAGCTTGACTCCGGGGAGCATTTTATGATTTATGACATCTTAAACATTGCCCCTGGGAGAACATCCATTTCTTTAAATTCACATAAAACTTACTGAGGCTGTCCTAAACTATAATATAGAGTTATAATATAGCTTAAAATCTCAGGCACTAGGAGGTTTGTACAAACACTGGTTCTGACCTTTGGGCTGTTGGGGAAAAGAAAGAAAATGTTTATTCTAGATTTTTGAGAGGAAGAGAGATAAATGACTGCACTTTAGTACCTGAGCAATACCTAATAATAAGATTAAAGCTTACAAAACTGTAAGAACTTCTGATAAATCTGGGTATACATTTTCAGTTTGAAATGTTTTGTCTCTTCAGTATCAGCAGCCAATATTTACTTTTTGCAGCAGCCAAGACAAATCTTTGCAGTATTTTTTGCAGTTAGATTGCAGGTAAAAGTTCTTGCTTTCATATTGATGTGTGTCCTGGAGTGTCTTTGTGATGCTTGTATCCCCAAATCGTGTGACTGTTTGTGATGAATGTTGAGTTCTGTATCTTTAAGACGGGCTCTGAGAGTGAAGGGGGAGAAAAGGAAATGTGAAGTTTTGTTATCAGAACACGGTACCTACTCCCCTGCATTCTTCGGGAGGACAGTGCTTCGGCAGTCTGCCGGAGAGCTCTCTCCTTTTTTTTTGCTTTTAGTTAGTTAGCTAGCTGAGGCAGAAATTCCCTGGATTGTGGTCCTGTTCTTTTCCTTGGAACTGTTTTTGAACCTCCCCTGGACTGAAAACCCAGAAGAGGACCAGGAGTCCCCACCTGTGGCCCACCGTGGCCTGGCCCAGGCCGCAACACTTTCCAGAGCTGAAGGGACTGAGCAACCTACGAGAGGGACTGTTCTCAATTTTGTCATCTCCTCGGAGCAGTGAGACAATTTGTTGTTTTAATATTGTTCATACTGTGCTGGGGAGTGCTTTGACTGTAGAATAAACAGCTTTTTCCCACTTCTCTCTAAGGAAATTCTTTTCCCGGACCTGTTGGGGGGGGAAGGGGCCACTTGAATTGGCTTTCCAGGAGGAACCACACTAGTGGTTGTCTCCCAAATTTTGCCCAAACCAGGACAATGTGCAAAATCCTGGTGAAGATTTGGAGACTTTTGTACTTAAATTTATAAATGTACAGATCAAGACCTTTCCTGTATCAAGGATGTTACAAAAACTCTCTGTTCTTCAGACACAGGTTGTCCTTTGAGGCTACTGTAAGCAACACCATCCTTCAATTTAACTGTTTTCTGTCTATTCTGTGCTGTGCAGCAACTGTCTTCTTACCTTGGAGCTGGCTGATCTTTTGAAAACATAAGAAATGCAAAATGTAGCACACCTACCTTTTTCAAAATGAACACTAATTGGAACCAGTTGGTGCTGGGAATGCTAAGTCACTTACAGCCACTATGGAAATATGTGTTACTATGTAACCTGTTTTCTATGAGACCTGTAATACAAATTGAAGTGAGAGAGCAGGAAAGTCCAAAACAGAGACATTGCCTTCTGTATGACTGTTGCTGCTTCTTACAATTTTGATGAAAACTCCATTTTTATCCCCAACCCCACTAAATTGTTTGCAAGGTGTATGGTGACCACCACTTCTCATGCTGCTCACCATGTTCTTATTGGTGTCTTTTGTCCTGGAGATCGTTTCCTACATCTCTCAAGGCTCTGACTGCCAATACTGTGATGAGGACAGTACTTTTGTTATCAGCTTCTACTAGAACAGCAGGGTCCTGAGTGTTGTTCTGGCTGTACAGAGTCCACCTGCAGAGCAAAGCTGGTCACATAGAACAAACAACCAAGATCTGTACTTTCAGCCCTGACTTCTCTCCCGTGTGTGTCAGCTGCACATTCGAATCCTGTGGCAGGGACTCCCTGAGCCTGTAAGATGCCTTACTCCTTCTTCTGCACAGAACTGAGCAGTGGGCACTGAGAAATGTTCAGCTACTTTTGCACGTCTACCTGGTATCTTGTCAGAGTTATCCCAGAAGGAGTTCATATTGCACACATTTTTATGGCAGTGATCAGTGCTTCAAGCTTCATTTACAAATGTGAAAATGTGCTGTGACTCCAGTTCAGGTGTGGGGCTCTTCCAGTTGTGTTCACTTTGCAAGAGTATAGATGACAATGCAATAAGAAGGATGACGGTGCTTTAAAGATGCAGAGTAGAACAAGGTTTGCTGAAAAATCACCACCACTGCGCCTCACTGACTAGATTAATATATATAACAATTATATCATTTATTTGTATACTTAAAATTTTTATTTTCCTTTCATAGATTTATCCGACACTGAAAATGACAATGCTGGTTCCCATTCTGCTGCAGATCAGTTTTAAATGTTAAACGGTTGTTCTTCAGAAACAAAACAGAATCAAAAAACCTAAACAAACAAAAAAGCCAGTAGTATTCCTTGAAACATCTGGAGGAAAAAAATCTTTTGTAGTAATAATTATGTATGTCCTTATATTTGCATAATGTTTTGTAACAGTACAATGCTTAGCGCATTAAGAAAAAAGCAATATAGTAACAATAAAGGACCTGGAAAAAATAATGTGAACCAAAGCTCAGCTAAAGAAATTAACTTTTGTTAAAAATGTGGCTGCTGAAAACATACTGGGAGAAGGAATCAAAGCTGAAAATGTAGCCACTTCAATTATATTTTAAATGGACTTGCTAATGAAGTGTACATACTTTAAGTTATTACTACATATTGTGCAAGTTACTGTAAAAATCATCTAGTACAAACATTTGTGTGTAATATTTGCATCATATTTTCCTAGAATAATCTCCTGGCTTTATGGCTTGTAACATATCGAGTTTTTGCCTTTCTGCCATTGAGATCTGGCTAGATTAGAATAAATATTTTTCAGGTGTCATTTCTTGTTTTCAAAAGGTAAAAAATCTGTGTTTGCGAGTCACAAGAAGCTACAAAATATACATTTTTCAAATTAGCTATGAATAATAGAGTAGAAGATCTGGAACTCTGTGTTAATTTCGTTTTCCTTCATTTGAAATCATTAATAATAATAGTAGTTTTTCTCTTAATGACTATGATATTCTTTTGTATAAAAAACAATCTTCTCTGTTATTTTCTTTGACCTGCCTCAGACTAATTTTTTTTTTTTTTTTTTTTTTTGTGCCTTACCATGCTGATTATATGACCCCTGTCTTCCCTGTCTTCTTTTTAGCCTTTTATTCATAATTTAAAATTCTGGTATTTTTTCATTCAAACTGAAAGCACTAATGTCGGGGTTTTTTTCTGAACTTCCCTTCCCAGACTACATATCCAGTCCTCACTTTCAAAAACCAATATCCACTGAAATCAATGAAGTCTGCAGATTTCCAAGAGATTTTTCACATCACAGAGCAAAGCACACTACTGATGTTGAACAATAAATGATAGCCAGAGTGTGATCTTATCCATATGAGAATCGATGGCAACTTTCAGTAGTCTCCAGTTCATTTTGGATTTCAGAAACAGTATTTGTCTCTCTTTGCTTAGCACAGGTGCTGCATTGCAAACAATTAAGAACACTGAAATGTTCTCATAGATGAAATACCTGGCTTTGCTCAAGGTCAGATCAGAGTTGTATTGCTAAAAATACTTGACTGAAGATAGAGCCTGCAGGTTTGCTGCACAATCCGTGGTGGGGATTTTTGGTTGGAAAGAGGAGCTATGCTCACAGCTTTCCACAGACAATGTGGTTCACAGGGAGAGGAGACAGCAGTGCCAAGGAGGAAGAGGACTGGAGACGATTATTAAAGAAGGTCACTAACTGTGACTTTAACCCCCATTTTTTACCAAAATAGACCAAACCACTTAATATGTAGCCCTGGTCAATAAGATATTCTATGACATTTGATAGCTGAGAACTTTATACATCTTTCAGGAGAAAGAATATATATCTGTCTATATTGGTTTAATATGTAGCTGCAAAACATCCCAGTCTTTAGTTGAGTCTCTGATTATTTCTGCAGCAGAGATATCCCATTCTAATCATAATTACTGTGCCACTGGTAGCAGATGAATGCAGAACTACAAGGTTCAGTTCCTTGTTGATTACCAGACTTTCAGTTCATTGCTTCCTCTTCTAGAAAACACTGAGATGCACAACCAGAATATTATTCTGCAGTGAATACGCAGATTTATTATGCAGAGCATGAATGTACATAAGATTTTTACTCAGCAAACATCCTTTAAAGCTATACAACTGGATATCAGGGAAAATGTAAAGTCAGCTCTTAGGAAACAGCCTGGGGAGTATTTGCAAACTTAGTTGCATTTCACAAATACTATGCAGCTGTTAAAAACAAATATGTTATGATGACCATTCAAAAATAGCCAGCTGTATTAGAGTATTACCTTCACGTACTTTGATTCAATGTTTAAACATGCCATTTTTGGCAAATTGTCTTCCCACACACACAGAGAAATATTAAATTTTGAAAGAAGTACTAATGCTTTAGATAACTTTATCTACAGAATATCATGGTTACTGGGGTAGATATACTCTAAAAAGACTAACTGAGGATAACAGGGGACCCTGAGTACCACTCAGGTTTCTAAGCTGTTTTAAAATACACATCACTTCATTTTTACTTCAATTACTATCAGTACACACCAGAGTAAAACCAGTTCAGATCTGCCTATACATCCACAGCACTGGCTGCAGCATAGACTCATGCTGAGCACAGTGTTATAACAGCTACAAGTTCAGCTTTGAATGTGACAGGACAGCTAGTTCTGTTCATGGCAGTGGGGAATGTCTCTGGACTGCAATGTTGTCAGTGTCTGCAAACAAATTTCATTTAATCACACCTGAAGGGTAAGTACAGAATCTTGCTGATGTCAAGAAAACCATAACATTTCTAGTAAATAAGAAATAGCCACATTCTGTTCCTCATTTTCTATCCCTACTTTTGACTAATTGATCCTTTCCAACTAGATGGGCCAGCCTAGAGGGGAAAACAGTTGATCGAATCAATCAAAAAAGAGTTCACATCTCAAATGAGATCTTTGTTGAAGTTGTGTCCCTCAAAACCTGTTGTCACAACAAAGACTGTTCTTTGATGTAACTGAATCCAGTGTTTGGTCCAAGAGTAAATCCAGATTGTACAGAATTGATTTGTTTTGTGCTCCCTTCCCTATTACCAAGTAGGATATTTATTGGACATGCTTTTAAACTTCTTTGAGTACACTTTATAGATTTAGTACAGTAATTATGGATTCTGCAGTCTTGTTGGGAGTATGTTCTTAAATGTTTTATATGGTGTTGCATTTTGAATATTATTCAAATTTGGTCAATCATGTACGTTAGGAAGGGCATTTGTCTTATCTTTAAAATTCCAAGAGTCTTGACAAAACTTGACATTTTGAATCTTTGCAATATAACTTTCCTAAGGTGACTGCAAGTGAAAAATGTGTGTGAGCTCGCAGATGATGATATATTCCTGAGCCTGAGGCAGCTGCAACCATGTGCATGCTTTAATGTCAATCATCCTCTGCTTCCCTTGGCCTTTGGGGACAGCTTCCATGTGAACTGGAGTTCTCCATCCTTTCCTTGATGGGGCTGCCTAGCAGCAAATCTGCTCACCCACAGCTTCACGGCCAAGGCACAAGGATGAGCCATCAGAGTTCCCCTGCCCCTTTGTTGGCATTCTCTCTCACAGGTAAGATACAAACCTGAAACTATGAACTGCTTATTAAATCATGAAAAAGTTGTTAAATGCATAAAAGCACATGTAGTTAAATAAATTATAGCTTGTAATCAATTTATCTGAGAGTAAAATGGCAAATCAAGGATTGAAGATTATTTGGAACCACTCACAGGACAATTACTCTGCACTAGTATCACTGAACAAAGGGAATTATTGAGATGTTTCCTGTAAAATTCTCAGCCACTGCATTGCAGGAGCAACTTGGAGTATCACTAACACATAACAGCCTCTAATGCTTCCTCAAATGAAATCTTGTGAAAGGCTACTATCATTAATCATTAGTTGTAAAGTGCTACCAAGCAATTTAACCTACAGAATCAGCCCACTGTAGCAACCACAGTATAGTTCAATCTCTGTAACAATGCATATTCAATTATCTAGCTCATCTTCTTCTGTCTTCATTGTAATTGATAGTCACAAACTGCTTAACTGCAGCTCTCCATAGGAAAAAAAATAAAAAGGAAAGTTTGGCATGTGATCATTTCTACGTGTAGGGCATGTGAGAAGATCAATATGCAAGCTGTACTTTTCAAATCAATTTTGGTTTCGTAACTGTCCTTAGTGCACTGTCTTAAGACAGTGTATACTTCACTCCCTACCAAATGCGGCAGATATGCAAATGTCTACAGAGATGTCTGGAGTACTGCACTAACTGGTCCCAGAGTGTGGGTGCAGTCACTGGAGCTGGCTGCCAGCATCACCACATTTTTGGACTGGCCTCAGTGTGTCTCTGGCCAGGACTGCCTATTTTTCCTCAAGCTGTGCTTGTGAACAGATCGGGGTTAATACAGACCAGGAACAATTTTCACAGACAGTTCACATTCAATAGCCCTGTTTTGTAGCCTTAACATGCCCAGATCATGCTACAAAGTGAGTCCTGATATTATTTGCTGAACTCCTTCATAGAGATGTAACTGTGTTACAGCTGTACAAAGCCTGTGGTTTCAGGGACAAGGTCAGTATTTAAAAAGCAGGTATGTTACCATGGGCCTGACTTCTCCGTATGATTCAGATATTGTAGCAGAGATTAGATTGTCTGAAGGTAAGTCTGGGATTTCCACTTCGGGCAACACTACTTTTTGATATCCTCTTGAAGTACCAGCTCACTACTGATGCACGTGAATTTGACTACTCTGGTTTCCTGGATCTTCTCAATTTCCAGCTACACAGAATTAAAGAACCTTACCTGGACATAGAGATATAATTATATAAAATATAGAATCGTAGTCTCATTAAGGCTGGAAAAGACCTCAAAGATCACTGAGTATGGGGGGAAATTCACTTTCCTGGTCCTGATGGGCACACTATTCCTGACCCAGGCCAGGATGCCATTTGCTTTCTTGACCACCTGGGCTCAATCCTGGCTCATATTGAAGTGGCTACTGATCAACACCTCCAGGTCCTTTTCTGCTGGAGAGCTTTCCAGCCACTCTGCCCCAGACTGCAGCGCTGCAAGGGGTTGCTGTAACTCAGAGGCAGAACTTGACACTTCATCTTGCTGAATCAAGTAATAGAGGGCATCTATTATTCTGTTACCACTGAAGATAACATCCCACTGAGAACCTGTGAACATCGATAACTTAGGGATGCCTAAAGAATGAGTACAGAAGAAGAGAATGGAGCATTTTCTTCCCCTCAGTATTTACTTTTCAGCTTCTAGCAAACAACAATTTAGGAATTTCTTGACCTGAAAAATCACACTCAGACTCTTTTTTTCTGAATTTCTGCTCTGAGTTTATTCTAAGTCTTTCTACAATTAATTATACTTTCAGTTTTAAAATTATATTTTCTTAAATTTTTAAAATTCAATTCTTAAATTTTTAAAATCTTTTTAAAAATTATACTTTCTACAATTAATTATACAATCAGTTTTAAAAAAAATCCCACAACAATCCTACACAATTCAATTGTCCGTTGTGTGAAAAGTATGTAAGGGATGAACGACCAGGTTACATAAAAGGACTGGGAAATAAATAATGCATTCAATTTCAGTATTTCAGAAACATTTTTGAGTGCTGTGATATTTTTAAAAATAAATGGATGAGCAGAACTTTTGAACTCTGTACCTTGATTGTTAGAGCATTCAGACCCCTTTATGCTCTGAATACTTAGACTTAAGGACATGGAAAAATTTGTCTTCCCTTTTTTTCACCTTTATAAACCCATAACAACATTAGTATTTTCAACGTGTCAGGAAAATGTATTGTTTATACTGACAGTGTTAATGTTATTGTGCTGTTCCATCTGTTGATTCAAACTTTCAGTGATATTCTCATGAAGCATTTCCCTTTGGGGAATGTGCTGTATGCATTTAATTTAGTTTTTATGGTATGTTTTTGAATATTGAATGATATGGGATTTCTTTTTTATAATCCAATAAGAACAAAACAATGTATTCATGATGTGTTTGTTAATCAGGTATACAAAGAGAGAATTCTGTCTTTGGATAATTTGCTGATTTGTAAACTTTTTTCCTCCCCTATCCTGTTTATGTAGTGGCATTTTGCAGAAAGAAATAGACTGTAAAAGAAATAAATCAAAATTTAGTTGAAATAGGTAGCAAGGTTATTTTTCTTTTTGTATACTGCAGTGGAAAAGGTTACATTGGGAAAATCAACTCTCAGAGCAGTCTTTAAATCACAAGAATGTCTTTGGACACTAAAGGTTGCAAGATATATTTTCTGATGTGTTGAAAGGAAGTTTGCAGGATTTGGGCTGGTGAATTTTCTTCTGGGTTAGAGTTTAACAGAGACCACTCCAGAAAGTGTGCATACTTATTTCCTGGACTGTTATTCCTAGCGATAACAATGTGGCACTGCTTGATGAAAACCTGATCATAGATATTAAGTGACCTGTTCTGAAGAGGTAGCTTCACCAGAGCTTATCCTTTCCTGGCACTCAAACCAAATTAATTTGATGTCTCAGGGGGAAAGAAGGGCAAGGTGAGGCAGAAAGTGTTATCAGATATATGTCTAAGACAGGTGAGATGAGTTACTTTCTGAACTAGTACAATTGCTTTTATTGGAGACAAAGAGATCTTAGCTGACTGGACAAACAGAGTTTGTAAACAAAATCATGGAGGGACTGCCTTTGGCAGTGAACCAGCCAGATGTGATTGGTTTGTATCTATATCACTAAACTCTCCTACCTTCTCAACTGGTTGGATGCACTGACTACATCATGCCAGACCATCCTAAACCCTAGACCATGCTAAATCTTCAGGCATGGACAAGACACTGAACAACCCACTTTGACCAGCAAATTAGGCAGATAATCCCCAGAGGCACCTTCCAACCCAAATTGTTCGATATACCTATGATTGTTTGGAAGACTACTGTGTCACATGGACCACACACCTGCCAGTGTGCACAGTCATAGCTTAATACAAGGGATCACGATGCATCAGCCTCAGACTCTTTGGCTGGTGTACGACGAACTATGGGCTACATATACAACAGGAGAAAAAGAATGTTGAAAAAGAAAAATCTGATCTTTTCTTGGTTGTACTTCTGATTTAAGTAAATGCTATTTTATTTACTACTGATCAAATACTACTGATGTTGTCCTGAAATTTCTGAACATCCCTAGTAAAAGGAGCAATTTCCTTATTCCTCAATATTTTGGCCATTGCCCTGACAAATGGGGAAGATGTAACTCAGACTTCTAAGGTATAACTGGAAAAATATATATTATTAATTAAAAAATCTATTGATGTATTCCTGTAAGTTCAGAATACTATTGTAGCACTAATATTGCAGTGCTGAGACTTGTACTATGTTATGTTGTTGTACAGCCAGGTCTGGAAGTTTGTTGTCTTAAAGGAAAAAAAATAAGTGAGAAAAAGTCATGAAAGTGTCATACATCCAATTTTGTGAGTCTGAAGGTACAAACTTCATCCATCTTGATCTCATCCAAGACAGCTTGAAGCTCAAAGTTTAATCAAATATAGGGGGAGGAGTAATGGTCTTTACAATTGTAGCAGACTCACAGAGGCAACCTATGACTTACAATCTGCAGTGCAATAAAAATACATTCTGTTCTACAGAGTTTGGGTATGACAAAATTCATGTTGCCACTCAAGTTAAAATAATTTCCCCTCTGAAGTTTTAAGTGTAATTTCAACACACATGGCTGTATTCAGAACATCCAGTGTGCTTAAGTGTTGATAGCAGCACATCCATGTCAGGGTGGAAATGCAAGATCCACAGTAGCTCCTCAGGACTGCATACAGAGTTTTACAGCACATGGAAACTGTGGTTCTTCATAACTGGACTGAGTAATGAGGGCTGGACACGAACACAGCCACACAGCTGGCACCATGCCAGACATCCCTTTTATTTTTGGTAGTATAACAATGTGACTTAAAATGAAGCTCGTCAGCACACCCAGCCAGAGGTGGAACTCCCACATTCCTAGTAAATCCAGTAGTGAGATGTATAGTGTTTATTTGAGCTTGTACTGACAGGAAGTTATGAGGAAAAAGAGAGTCCTGACACAGAGTTTCAGATGAGGATGGGATTTGTTCAGAGAAAAAGAATAAAATGTAAAGATGATCATTGGTTATAATGCTTAATTTAATTATTTTTAAAATACTGCTTTCCTTGATATGCACTGCAATTTTTATCTGCTTAAGCAACTTATTAATAAGAGCCTGAATAAGTATGGTTCTTATAGCATTCAGGAACTTTGGGTATATTCAATATTTAATCAAATCTTTACTGAAAAACATAGAGCCACCAAGATGGTCAGGGGGCAGAGTAGATGGCTTCTGAGGGAAGGCTGAGGGAAGGCTGAGGGAACTGAGCTTATTCAGTTTGGAGAAGAGATATCTTTGGGAGACATAACCGCAAATTACCAGTAACTTGGAGATGGTTACAGGGTCAGACTCTTCACAGTGGTACATGGCAAGAGACTGAGGCATTATTTCAGGACCTGAATCTGGAAAGGTTCAGGCTGAATACAAGGAAAAAAAATTCCCACAAGGATAGTCAAGCATTGGTACTAAGAAGGTTATGCATCTTTGGAGGTTTTCAAGACCTGGATGGATAAATATCTGAGGAATGTAGTCTGACCTCATAGCTGACCATGCTTTCAGCAGAAGGTTGGAACAGAGACCTCTAGAAGACCGCCAAACTGAATTATCCCATGTTCTTATGATCTTGAATATCAACTTCCACAAAAGTATATTATCAACCAGGAAAGTCTAAGAAATTATTTAATATTCTTGGCATTATGAGTTCAAAACTGCGTTTGTTTTTTTAAATAAAATTCTAAGTGCTTTTCTAATTTCCACCAAAAATGCCTTACATTAATTTTTCCCAAGTAATAGCTAGCAGCTGAAATTATTTCTCTTTTAAGAACATCCTGAAAAATCCATGGCACATCACGTTATTAGAGAGTATGGATATGCTTTCTATTACTTACGACTTTACTATATCACACCTTAAAATACTTGATTGTCTAATGTGGATGGTAATTTTAAGGAGAAGACATTTAGTAAAATGAGTTGATATCAATTTCACTAATTAGATCTGAAAATAATCTCACAGAGAATGAAAAAATATCCTTAAAAACCCAATCTTGCAGCAGGAGTCTATATGCATTTTGATTGGTGGGGTTTTGTTTAAAATGAGTGGTTTTTTATGAAGCATTAAAAAAACATCTTTGAACAGTTTTAAGATAGAATCATTCCTGTTGATACACTTGATCTTTAATTTATAAAATCTGGAGATAACTTTTAAGTTCTGCTGCACAAACAGATCAAATGCGTCAGCAACTGCTTTATTTTCTCTTTAGTAAAACACAGTTAGGAAAACATTCTGTGACATAAAGAAAGCAAAGAAACCCAGACTGGGGTTTGGGAAAGGATGATTGGGGTCCAAGCATAACAAAATTCTCAAGTCAACAGGATATTCTTACTAGAAAAAATAATGCAACAGTAACTCAGCTAAACCGTGGAAAAATGAAAATACGAGCTGCAAATTAAAAGAAATCTGAGGAGTGGGAGCAGGGGGGAAGAAATCAATACTTTTTATTATACTTTTCTGATACATGAATAAAAAAGCTATGAGTAATAAATAACCATGTTGCTTGTACCTGTGGGGGAAAAAAGTTGCAATTGCTTGCATACAGGATGCAACTATTGTTTTTTTGTCAATAGTTCCCAGCAGCAGAGAAGTCCCAGGACACAGCAAGTCTGCAGCTTATCCAAAGCTTCTTCCAAGACTCCAGAAATTAGTAACTCAGGGACTTCCTGAGCCAGAAAGTCTGTTTTCTGTAACAATACATCCAATAAATTTCATAAGATTTTCAAGATGGTTAATGAACCCATGGAAAACTTAGCATGCGTAATACTCCATGAGAGGGAATTAACACCTAAACTATACACCATATGAGCCAGTGTCTACCTTTGTCAATTTTGAAACCATCACCTGCTGGCATCAGCTGAATATACTAAGCCTTTCTTAATTTTTTGCATGATACTCAGGATCTATAAAACCTGAGGAGACTTTTATTATATGCTGTCATTATCCCTGCCTCCCCCAGATAACCTCTTTCCAGTCTCAGTCTATGGTTTTAGTAATCTTTATGATCCTCTAGGCTTTTTTATATAGAGTTTCTGAGACAAGAAAACCAGATTATATGTAGTATTTAAGATGTGATAATGCAATGTATTTCTACAGTGATAAAAGCTGCTGGTTTCTTCTCTCTTCCTTACCTAAAATGCCTAGTAATCCATTTGCTTGGCTGAATCTTAATGAGCATTAAGCTGATGTTTTCACAAAGTTGTTATAAAGTTAGGTATTTTCTCTTAGTACCAATGTTCAACTTAAAGAGCACCATTGTGAGTGTTTTAAAAAATCCTTAATTTTTTACTGATGAACAGCTTTCCCACTGGCCTTGCCCTACCTTTGCCTCTCTTATGATGGCTGCTCAACAGAGGGAAATATAAAGCCATTAAGGAATTTCTGTATTCTGAGTTTAGTCTCAGGGTGCATTGGTGAGATAAATTCTTCAGATCTGTACAAGTAATATACAGGCAAGGTTAACAGTGAAGTGCTAAACAAAATTGATTAACAGCTGCAAGGTTTGAAAGCCAGATGAAAGACCTCAGAAAGTTCCAAGGTAAGAAAAACAAAACCTTACTTTCATCAGCTATAATCAAGGAGTATTGAAGGATGGAAAATGCTATGCTTGTCCTTAAGAACTGCTTTGGCAACAATCCAGAACTATAAACTAGTAACTTTTACTTCAGGATTGGACAAATTGGAGAGGAAATGGAAATTAAGTTTGAGAGTATCTAGATGAAGGTATGATGCTGGCAACCTCCCATTGCTCTCTATAAAGGAAACCCATACATCTCTATTTTATTTTTTCATTACTTATATTTTATTTCTTCAAGCAAGCCAGAAAAATTCAATTAAAACAAAACCTAATTATAGGAATTATAAGCCTTTAAAATTTTACAATATAGAATTTTACTGTTTCTGGCACTAAAGAAGTTGTCCAGTATTTTACCACAATTAAAAGGTTAAAATTGTAGTAACAGTTACATGAGAGGGAATAGAATCCTGACTTGTGTTGACTTGTACCTAACATTTGCAAGTAAAGATTAGAGTTTAATTTAGAAATCCCTCTTCAGTCAACAGAGCCAAATATTTACATTTAGATAGTGGTTTATAATATCCTAACCCAAATTTCTGATAGTCAGAGGAATTGCTGTTTTTAAATATGTCTCTCACATTGATGGTAGATAGAGTTCAAAGGAGTGATTGAGATCAGTAAACTAAATTTTACATAGTAAAATTCGGTGAGATGAATGCCTCTACAGACATGGAGGGAAGCCGTTGTGCAGTACCACTGGTGTTGCACAAAACTCACATTGCACTGGCCTCAAATACTGGGTAAAGTTACCGATCTTCTGTTTGTTTTAAACCTACACAAGCCCACAAAAGCTGTCTTGCCTGAGAAGTACAGTTATGAAATGAAACAGATTGAGTCTTGTATGACAGAAAAAAAAGTCAAGAGGAAAAAATATCCATCCTGAGCTATGCGATCTTTGAGGAACTTCAGGGGTTTATGCCATCAGCATATTGTCTACCTCAATGAGTTATGCACTCACCTGTGCCATGATGCCAGGGATATTTCTGTTTAGTTGCTAATTCAGTTTAGGAATTATATAACAAAATCAATGTTCCCATTACTAAATTCGGATGATTCAAGTGAAAGAATTTCCCCATTGTAGAAGAAAAAAAACAACAAACCAAACACGATTACTGTAGAAGGAGCAATATTGGTGCAGCGCTGTGCTCTGCTTGGAATGCAGTTTCTGGTTCTGAGTAACCTGCTCAAGGGGAAGGTTTCCTGCCTGTGACAGGGAGGTTGAAACAAGATGATCTTTAAGGCCTCTTGCAACACAAAACCATCAGCAAAGCTTATCACCAAGCTGTCTTTTGTGTTGCTTGAAAAGATCTTGTAGATTAGATCTCTTCGCACCATACCATTTATAACTACTATGTTTATATGGCACCCATTCATTTAGTCTGATTTTATTAGTGTTCCTTTTCTTCATGTTTAAGAGTAACAACTAAAGATCCCTCTAGAATCAAGGGTTTCTTGAATTCTAAGCAGAACACAGAAACACCACTAGTCTGGGACCAGGAGAGAGCCAAATGTCTGAGACATGGGTAGATGACCACATATTTGCCTACATGCACAAGTGTCCCCATCTGCAACCTTGCTGCTCTGTGCCATGAGGAACATGGAACACCAGCTGACCATTCTTTGCAGCCCTGCTCTGAAGAAGCCAAAGCAGGCAATTCAGCCCAAACTGTCTGCATTCACCTCTCCTAAGGCAGAATAAAGGCTGGGAATTTGTGGACTCTTTCTTGAAGAGCTGTTTAATGTCAAATACCTAAGCATACCTTGGTGCTTAGATACCATTCTTTATTTTTGCTCATGCACACCTTAAGATGAGCTGTGGGCATCTTTCCCCTTGCTTTTTCTCCCTATAGGCCTTTGAAATTTGTAAAGTTGCACAGATTTTGAAGAGGAATAGGATATGCTTCCCTATCTTGTCCCAATTTGAGGTCATTCCAAATTTCACAATGTACCTAACACAAATTTGTGAATAGTACCAAAGTCTAGAAGACTTTGAAAATTTCAGATTTAATCTTCAACTGTTTTCTACTGTGCAGTTTCATTGACCCTCTGGGTATTCAGGGCACTTAAAGCTCCCCCAAGCTCCTTGTAGAACACACAGCAAACTGAACTGAGGGAAAGCATTTCGAGAGCTGACTATGTAAAAGCTGGCTACATGGCAAAATACAATTTGGGTCCTTTCTGATTTTAGTATTCAGAAAAGAGGAGGCTATAAACCATCTTTAAATAGTTATTATATACACAGTCAGTAGCTCACACTGAAAGAGTTATTAATATCCCTAAAATAGACTTTCAGTATTATTGATAGGAAAATAGAAGAGTCCCTCCAGGGCCTTTTTTCAGCAAGCCAGATGGCAATGACTTGCTTAGAGTTGTAAATTTCTTAAACAAAGGTTGAAAACAAAAATTGTTATCAGCAAATAAGGCTTTGTTAATATGTAGTGTTTAGAGTTTCAAAAGAAAAAAAATAAAATCCGAAAACAACTAACTATATTGTTTGTTAGTTTGCGAGTGCTTTTTGTTGTGTTATTAAATTTTAAATTGAATTATCCATAACTAAATAACTTGCCAATGAGAATCATATAATGTGAATGGGTTGGAATGGACCTTAAAGATTATCTAGTCCTGACTTACCTTGCCATGGGCATGGACATCTCCTGTTAGACCAGACTGCTCAAGGCCTCATTCACCCTGGCTCTGAACATTGCCAGGGCTGGGGCACCCACAGTGTCCTTGGGCAACCTGTTCCAGTGACTTACCACCTTCACAGTAAAAATTCTTCCTAATATCTAACTCAAATGTCCCCTCTTGCGATTTGTATCCATTACTCCTCCTATCACTACAGTTCCCGACACAGAGTCCCTCTCTGGTTTCCCTGTAGGCACCTGCGGATACTGGAAGGTGCTATGAGGTCTCTTCACAGCCTTTTCTTCTCCAGGAAGAACAATGAGGACTGAATCTTCCCTAAGCTGATGATTTATTTTTACCATTAGTCCAGAACAAATGAAAAAATCATTACTGAAAATCATTACTGATAAGGTCTGTGAGATAGAGATGCAAATAATAGGCAGAATTATTCTTTCATGGTCCATTTTCAAAAGAGCCAAGTATAAAGTCGCATGTGATGGCACTTACAATTTAGACTTTGTCTAGAATGTGAATTTCCCTTGTTAAGGCCTGGGTGAGCCTTAACCATTTGTCAACAATGGGAGTAAAAAAGCTGATACAGTCTTGCAAGTATATGCAAGAAACTATGAAGGGAAACTAGCAAGTATAAATCTAAAGTTTGGAGACTGACACATCTCTGATTGAAGTACTTGTTCTTCATCTTGTATCTGCAATTCAAGCAGGAAGTTGAGAAATTTGAGAAGATTCAGGAACGAGTCATTCATATACTTGACTAATGAGAAATTTAGCATCATTGGCATGTAAAAGTTCCAAGAAAAGAAGCAAAAATGTGATTACTGAGAAGGCTCCCATCCAAAAAATACCTGCAAAATCTGGTGAAGGTGTTCAGCTGAAGCTGTGTAAATTCAGGCGTGGTATTTTAGTAGTGAGGCTATTTAACGAAGTTAACAGGAGACATGGAGGACTTATTTTACTGAAAATTAAGTTAAATCAGGATGTGGTTTTCTAAATATATTCCATTTCAATTTAGGTTTTTAAAAATCTCTCCATTTTGTTCACATGGCTTAAGTAAGCAAGCTATATCCTTGTAGAAATCATCAGACAGGTTTTTTAAAGGCTCACTTAATTTCAAACTGAATTGTGTTCCACTTATTTGATCCCAGGTGTCCCACATCCACATCCTCAGCTACTGAACCACTGTCAATGTGACCTTCCCTTCCAAGTAGTACAGAGAGTGCTGGGATGGGAAAGAAGGATTACAGAGCTCCAGGGTTAAATGGTTATATAGCCTCTGATAGCCTTCACAACAAAAGAGGAAAAGCAGAGACTGCTGGAGAAAAGTCCCAAAAGAGGACACTTCCCTGTACTGACATTTTACATAAACAAGAAAATGAGAAAACATAGCTGAACCTCTGCTTCAACTGTCCACATCAAGGATTTCAAGATTACCAGCTACCAGGAAAAGACTGGCAAGCACCAGCAGGCTGGACATGCTGTCTCGGTGAGATGCATTTGCTCTCAGGATACATATGGTATAAGCCCAAGAGAGTTTGGATCTGCTCCTGTGGGGCTTTCACTCGAATAGAGGCCCCTAAGAAAATGTTTTTAGGGAAATGCTGAGTTTTCTAGCACTCATTCGATGCAAGAGGCATTGGCTGCCTCTATGCTCTGGCAAGTCCTATGCCTAATTGCTAGATGTAGGCGTTTTTGTTAATATCCTTCAAATGCCAAATACTGATTTGAACATAAGAGCTGTTTGTTTCCACATTCAAGGATGTGGATATGTTATACCAAAAAGCATGACACACTGTCTTGGTGGAATTCTTTTCCACTAGGAAATCTCTTGACTTCTTCGAAATCTAGGAAGTTATGATATGACCTTTTTAGTTTTGGATTTAACTCCCTTTCAATATGGACTTCAGCCTTGATAACTTGCCTGAATAAAATTTATTTTCATAATGAACTTTCCTAATTGAAATCAGTAACTTGCTTTCAGAAAGTCACCTGCCTCATTGCACTAATCACAAGTGCAAGAGTAAAAGAAATCTTACATTCTTCTTGATTTGAATAGTGCATACCACACATTCTCATTCCAATTTAAATTTCTGAGTCATGCAGCCTTAAAGCTCAAACAAAATTCACTAATACTAATCAGAAATCTGTGCATTTCTCCATATGAGGGGCTCATTTTACTTTCATTCCTCATAATCTGCAGCAAGCAGACTATCAGAAAATTCAGGGGTAAAAAGAATTCATTTCTGTTTTGCATGATCATAGCCCACAACGGACGGCTTCACCCAAATTAGTTTACTGCTCCTTCTTTTTAACACTGAGCTTCTTTTGTTGCTGCCCTTAATGTTCATTTTGATTGCTGTCTGGAAAATTTGCAGCATTCAGGATTGGTTCCTGATTATGGCAATTTGATTTTCCTTATGCTTGGCTAATTGCATCTTTCATTTCACACAGATCATTATGAGAACAGATGACAACAGAAATAATTTCCTTCAGAAAAAATATTTTTTCAGTTCCAGAACTTCAAACACATGAAAGCCTTCAG
Organism: Bombycilla garrulus; assembly: GCA_013400315.1. NCBI lineage: Eukaryota > Metazoa > Chordata > Aves > Passeriformes > Bombycillidae > Bombycilla > Bombycilla garrulus. The sequence continues at coordinate 292,034 of VXBU01011881.1, forward strand.
CATATTGTTGCATCTTTTTTCAGTAGAATGTTAATATGTTTATTTATTTGTAAATTCTATCAAAAAAAGAAAATTTGCCAGAACTTAGCTTACTTACTGACTTAGCAACACACATCCCATTAGAAGCATATGTGATTGTGGAGAGACCTATGAATATCCTAAAATTTAAGCAATTGTTGTACTGGAAATGGAAGTTCTTTTGCATCCAATATTTTCGTAGAGTGCCTTTCTATAGCCTCCTAAATCTGAAGCTGTATTTGTGGTCCCTTCAAACTAATGAGAGCTAACAGTACCAAGAGAAGGTGCCTGGACACATCACTGGCCTCTCCCTGTGTCAGTACAAGTGTTTTCATTTTTGCCTGATTTAGCCTGGATCAGACTTTTGCTAGTTACTTCCTCTCTTGAACCTCACTAAGTGCACATGCACTGGGTGTAGACACCATCTCCACTTCAATGGACACTGTATCATTTTGTCGTCTGCCATGAGCCCAATCATATACAGGTCTTAGCTGTGGTAATACCACAAAAATAAGTCATATTTTCTGTGTGATTGTGATCTCATGCCAACTGGAGGTACCCAACACTCCTTGAAGGCAATATTCAGAAGAAGGCTCTTCCATATCTCTCCTCATAATAGCAATGCTTCTTACTTCTTTTACATCCTTTCCTGAGAGTATTGACATAGTCTTAAACTAGCTAATTCTGAATAGAGTTAAAAGTGGGCAGTTATGTAGAAAAATGGCTAACATGTGAAAATTTGGCAGAGGGTGAAGATAGAAGGAGTCTTGTATATCTGTAATATCCCAAAACCATTAACTTATCATTTAGAACTCCCCTCCAGTAAATCAGGCAATTTATTGAAGACAATTCGTGCCTCACCATGCAGAAATCCCAAAAAAGTAGATTCAAACTGATTAATCCAGAGAGACCAGGACAGAACAAACAAGTCCAGAAAAAGCGTAAATATGTGCAGAGGCATTCTTGAGCTGGTGGCTAGAAACATTCATTTCATTTCCAGTTTTCTGCCAATTTTCATATATCCAGGACACAGCTACACACAGCTACTCTCACCTTTATGTATAAGCTAAGAGAATTTCTGACAAGTCACTCTCTAAGTCCCTGATTTTAGAAAATTAAGGGATGTGGGCAATGTGTTTCCATTCCACTGAAACACTTAGTGAATCCTGTTGTTTACAGGTGCATCCTATTGTTGCAGACCTGCAGGATTTCAGACTGAAAATTATAGTTTTGAGCAAGTTGTTGTCCCTCTTTCCCTTTCAGTAGCTTGAGATAGAATTAAATTTCTCAGTCTTTTAGTATGTGAAAAGTGTAAAAGGATAAGGTCTACAATAAAGAAACATGTTTGATAAGCTCAGGCATAGATTTGTATCATCTCAGGTTCAATGTGTCCTGGTTTTAAGGTGTTCTGAATAAACTATCAATCTTGGCCCAGCTTGCCTTCCTCAGAAATCAACAAGAGCCACATCATTAAATCCTATGGAAGAAGCAATAATCCAAAAATTAAATTTATAGAAAAATTCATCCTTGTTAGAGAGATCCAATTGAAACTTGGTAACCAGAAGTGCTGCAATTTTACAATTTGCATTCTATTGAATATTCTACTTTGCCATGACCAAGACATGGAGGATGCAATAATGTATGCCTGTCTATAGAGACATATACATGTGAAAGACTTAGATCCATCAAAAGAATAAAAGATGCAACTGCATAACCAATTTTTAATTTCTAAACACACATTAATCCATAGAAAATATGTTCTATAGGGTAAGATGCGTGCTCCATGATAAAAATTTCAAAGAAACTGTGCAGTCCACAGAGAAATGCCCCTTTCATCCAATTGCAAGGAGAGCATTGTTTTATATATATTAGTGACCATATTCTTAGCTTTTTACTGGGCAACCGAGTGTTTTTTTCTGTGCTGACTGATGTTGCATGCTGCAGGACAGTGGACCATACAATTGGAATGCCAGAGCAATGGTAATATGCAATTTAGATACGAAATTTTGCATGAAATAATGGAACAATGTGCACTGGTTGTGTTCCAGGGCAAAATCTATTACTAGTGGAAGTATAATTCCATAAAGCTCCATAAAAAATAATAAAAAAATAGGAAGTTTAACACAGGAAAATGCTATGTCAGTAACATATTCTGATCTGACAGTATCTGTTAACAAGAATGTAAAAATTTAATTCCTTCCTAAAGTGAGTCAGCCACCTCTAACATTAACTCATGACACAACCACAGACAGGCCTATGCTGTGCTTACCAAGTACTACTTTTCAAAAACTACCAGCCGAGAGAAGTGACTCATGATGTAACCTGTCTTAGGTTGAAGACAAGTATCTGCTGGGAAAGGCAGAACCCTCCCTCTAAAACAACACACCCTCCCCCCCGAATTACTGAAATTAAGCAGCCTTCAGGCAAGATATGGGGGGAATAACAGTCCTTTACTAGTGAGTATAACAAGATACAAATGAACAATAACTGCGGTATTAACAACAACAACAACTACAAAGAAAAAGGAAAGAAAAGGTCAGGGACCCTCCTGTGGCAAAGCCGGAAAGAGGGATGGGGAAGGCCTTGCTTCACAAACCCCGTAGGCAGTCTGTAGTCGTAGATGGCTCC